>SJYA01001622.1:163543-229601 GCA_006410615.1 Neotragus moschatus
ATATATATATATATATATATATATATATATATATATATATTTTTTGCTGAAAAGCAACTTCCCAGCTGTGTCCAGACAAATGGGTAGATGGACAGAGAGACAGATGTGTAACAGGCAGAAAGGAGGCCTTATGTGGTGACAAGCACAGGGCTTTTAACCCCCAAAATGTTGCAGGACACTGTAAAGAGAAGCGAAAATGCTGTAGAGAGTAGCGTCTATGCTGCCGGCCTGCTAAGCCTGCCTCCCAGTCCCCTTTTTCTTTTCTGTGCTTTATGATAACTTAGCTTCTACCTGCCAAATAAATGGTGAGCTCTGAATGTCAGATTCTGGGGCTAACTGTAGTCACACAGTTTTTTCTTACTTATGCAAAGACAGGGAACTTGGAATCAGCTGGTTGACATTGTAAGCTCAACCCCTCTGAAGTTCCAAGCTCACTTAAATCCCAAAGCAAGCATTACAAGCTCCTGGCAGCAGACTGTCCAATGACTGACTACCACAGAAAAACACAAGCATCTTTATATCCAGCATGGATCTGCAGCCACCGCCCACACCACATCTCACCAAGTGTTTGCTCTGTGTCTATCTGATCCTAAGATGCTAGGAGTCCTCTCCCAAAGCCAGGGAGCACCCCAAACCTGTGTACACGAAGCACCCCACACAGTCCCATCCGAGTAGACCACACACCTGCTTCTCCACTCCCTGTCAGCACAGCCTGGCCAATCACGGTAAAAACAGTCAACATTTACTGAGCACTTCCTATGTACCAGGTACTATTCAAAGCACTCTGTGTATTAACTCATTTAATTCCCAGACCCTATAGGAATTTGCTGGAGGGAGAGGCATATACTCTGGCCCAGAGTCCCACATGGTTTCTATTCTCTATTTCTAGCTGTGCTGTAAAGCTTACATAACCTAATTTGCATTACAGTGCTATTTTTAAAAATCCCCAAAGATCACTGCTTCAAGCATCAATGGAAGCTGTTAGCTCTTACCTAAAATGATAATGTGGAAAAGGATATCTATTCTTACAACTAAGTCAACTTCAATCCTTGACTGAAAACATACTTTCTGGAAGATGCTATTAGGAAAGGAAGGAACTTACCTAAGTACTAGCTCTGTCAATAACTGCTAGAGAGGAGCACATCAAAACTGAACTCACCTCAGCGGAAGGAAATTTCTTGGCTCTGCAGGTGGTTACTCATTTACCACCCATCTCCCTTCTCGGCCTCCAGTAACACTGAGAAATCTCTGGTCACTGAATGGCATGGCCTCAGATGGTTACAGAGAAAAGTCTGAATACAACAGAAGCTTTCTTGTTCTGGGCAACCTCACAGGGACCACCCCAGCACCACCACCACCACCACCACCACCAGGCAGACAGTGGCATACACTGAATAGGAGTTTCTTCAGGAGGCTGTTCACAGAGCAGGCGGTTCTCAGATGAAGTCTCTAGACTGCTAGAAATCTAACTTTTAGGGGAAAGGGGAGCAAATCTCCTTAGTTCACTCCTCTCTCTCACTACTAAAGATTTACCTTCCACTGCAGTTATTAATGAAATCCAAGACAGGGAAATAATAATGAATGACTGATTATAACATTCCCCTCATCTGTCACTGGAAAATGATTAGTGTTTAAATTAACCACTATTCTTCTTTGCTACACTATAAAAACTGCTTTAAAAGGACTGGGCTATTTGTTATTCATTTCACTCATTTATGTGAATAGAGGTCCATGAATATAAACCAGAGTAGGTTTCAGGTTCTCAAAACTGTCAGGGAAATATTTTAAATGAATCAGTTTCCAAATAACATCCATTTCAATGGTATCAGAGGGCCCATATTATTAAATAATTTATAAATAAACTATTAACTAAGTTAATTATCTCCTGGCACTGCTAATGTGTTGTCTCCCAACCTAGGAGATTTACAGTAGGCCCAACTCCACCAAAAAGATACCCCCAACCTAAAAGGTTCCCAGTGGGTGGAGCCTGTGTCACCAGAATCCAGAGAAGAACCTAGCATGTAAGAGGCTCTCGGTTGCTTGTTCAGGACTGGAATGTTCTTGGTACTAGTCACCTAGGCCTCATACAACCTTTTATAGATGCCAAAGCCACATTCAACATACATACAGATTCTGTATGGGAAAAAAGTTGTCCCAGCAACCTTCAAAGTTAGTAGTAAAAAGAAAACTGCTACTTAGAGACAAATATAAAACATAAGCTTCATTTTAATCTATATATATATATATATATATATATGTATATATCAAATACAACCTTAGCACAGAACATCTAATACAAATGAAATGCATTTATGGAATACACTAAATGAAGCAAATCCTTTTCAAAATATTTGGCCTAATCTTCATATTTTTTAAATGAACCTCATGATGGTGACTAGGTGGGAAATAAATCATCTATCTAACCTGGAAAAGATGGAATTCCTTATATCTATTTGGTCTCTGCACACCAGGTATTTATCACTCTGAGTCTTGACATACTTGGTTCTGGAAATAGTTTAACTCAGTCAATTATATATTTTTCCATAGTTACCTTAATATTTTGGTTTTTTCATTTTCTATTGCTTTTTTTTTTATGGCTTCTTGCTGCTGTTGTATTAAGGGCATACAACACAGATCAGAGATATTCATTTCTCAGAGAACTCTCTGAAAAATTGGCACTTTGAGCCTAGCTTCTGTTGCAGCTACACATAAATGGGTCCTGCGGCACTGCTACCAATCTTGCTGCTTACGAAATTCTAGCACTTTGGCTGAAAGAGTGCCCTGACGTTAAAATCTTCTTAGGTGAACACATCCCACCACCAAATTCTTTTATTTAAACAGATAAGTGTGTGTAATTCGCATATGTTATATCATAATTTCTATACACATACACACACTTAAAGTGAAATATCTCTTGAATAGAAATTACAAGGGTGTTATTAAAAAACAAATGCTGGAAATAACTATTTTACATTTAGATCATAAAAAATATTAAAGTAATGTGATGACAGAAGACCCAGGAGATCAAATACATCATATATGATTGTCATATATGCATGTTGTGTCCATTGGTTTTCAACTTTCTCTTTAATCAGAAAATAAAAGCGCTTACCTTTGTATACTGAGACCACAGCTTACAGTCACTATATCTCAGCCTATTTTATACAAGTGATATGGCTACGAAGGTCCGAGGAGAACGAGAATAAAGTGAGATAAACGTGCTGAAAACTGCTTAAAAGTATTAACCTGAAATACACAGAGGGTCCAACACCAGTTTTAAAAATACATTAACGAGGTATTCCCAGCTCTTCAATTAATAACGGTGACTGACTGATTCATGATTTTCAAACATTTCACCCAAATTTTAAAAAAGAAGAAAAGACTAATACCAGCAAACTCTATCAGTGGTTCGTTCCCCAGGTTAACAATTTGAGAGCCTACAAACGACTCAAGGAGCCCTCGCGTCCCCGCACCATGCACTGCATCTAGTCAGCATGAGGTATGTTGGGAATCTATTGGACCAATTACCTTGCACAAGATATGGGGAACACCCGCAACCTCAAGAAACATGGCTGCAGGCCACCTCCCTGGCTGGGTGCCAGCCCCCATGCAAAGAAATATGGCTTCAAGGAGGACCCCTATCTCTGAGGAATTGTAAAAGCACTAACTGACGCAGTCAGGAATGCAACTATTCAGTTTATGTGCTAAAAAAGTTTAAAAACTGTCAGAAGATAGCACAGTTCATACACTAATTCTAAGTTCTACACTGGTCCGTAGACTCCCTGACAAAAGACTAGGCTAGGAGGGGTTAAGTATATCCAGGTATTGCTAGGTTTCCAAAGGAAAAGTTTTCAAACAGACACCGTGGCTTTGAATAAAGTATTGCTCTTCTTTAAAATGCTCAGTCACTGCTTTCCAAAAGGAGGTGTCAAGAGTGCTGTGTCTGAAAGCTGGAAAGCCTCAGGGGGTCACATTGCTCTTAAGATCAAGACATAGAAATTGCCATTTCAAGCCAGACAACCTGATGGTTCTAGAAGTCAGAGAAGAAATCTTGAGGGCCCAAGTGAATAATAAATGGTGCGACGCTCAGAGGCTGGCAATAGGGGCTGTCAATGAAAAAACCACCTACAGTGGAGAAAAGAGCAGAGAAGCAAAACTTGGTGTTAATGTCACAGAATTTGGTGAAGCCAAAAGCTTCATTTAAATTTCTCTGCTCTTTCAGCTGTAAGTGGAATTTTCATTACAAAATGAAGGGATGGGAAGGGCAAAGGGGGGTGGGGGTGGGGGGAGGACACTTAATCCATTACAAAATTTAAACAGTTGAACTTGCATGTTACCACTTCTAACAAAGGACTGACAGCTCAATTATTTTAAGTAAAGCAGAGAAATGTCAAAGTTTGCAGCAACTGGGCAGGTTTACAAAACATGGTTAGTAACTTCCAACAAACAACAAATTAAAAAAAAAAAAAAAAAAAAAAAAACTTGGTAGAAACCGTTTGAAATGACTGCCATCATGGTGGAAAAGAGCACAGCTCCCTTTGCACCGTTACAGAGAGGTTAAGTTGCGTTACAAGTCAGCTACTTTGAAAGAATTTTCTAAAGAGAAATCTCCAGGGAGATTCCAACTTGGAATGCAAATTTGACAATCAATTTCAAATAACAATACAGCTGCAGCTGCCAATTAATAGTATTTCATAAACAAAGAGGGCTGTTGTCAATACTTAATTAAGAAAAACTGGACACTACCAGCCATGCTTTTTCTTCTCAGTGATGGCTCTGTTTCATCCATAGGTCAGCAAAACAAATCAATGAAACATGAGAACTCCCAGCTGAGATGGGCCCTCTTGTGTAGGTCTAGCCACTAATGCACAGGATGAGAATGGTAAGGTCACAGCTACTTCCGCAAGTGATGAGATTTTATTAAAGTATCACCCACCACTGATACAGACAAAAGGTCAAGGAGCTGAAGGAACAGACAAGTTGTGGTGTAAAAATCAGATATGTGATTAAGCAGCACTAACATTTATTTTCAACTGCCTGTTTCATGCTTGTTTTAGTGGTCCCAGAGAAACTGGGTACATAAATTTGCCATATTTTGAGGCCCACTCTCAGCGATGAGCACTATTCAGCTCCAAAAGACAGAAATGAAGAAAGAAGAGGAAAGCTAATTCAAACTAAAAATGGACAATTTTAAGACACAGCAACTTGTAGGTATCAACACAGGACCACAATGTTGCTTTCATGGGGGTGAGTACCTTAATGAAACCATTACCTTCTAGTAACATCATAGGCTTCCAAAGGAGGTGAGAATGCAAGTGGAAGACTTAGGTCTGTACCCTTTACAGAACAGCACAATGTTACTGACTGATCATTTTTCACCAGCTTAATCAGGTGTCTTAAAAAATAAATGCTGACCCATGGCTGAAACCTGTCACTTTTCACAGCAGCACTCAACAAGAACTGGGACAATCGAAGAGCAAGTTTTTATGGGGACCCTGTTGCTGCTTTAGATTCTGATTAATTGAAGAGGAAAAGAGACCCTTCAATGAATTCCAGAAAAATCGCTAATCTTCTATCTACACGAAAAAAGCCAGGGAGTGAACACAGTATCTTACAGAGTGAAGAAGGCCACAAGAACGAGAGGGTCATTGATGGATTAATTTATTATTTTTTAAAACTTGGAAATTCGGAAACTAAAATAATCACATTCCTCCTTCCCCATCTCTGGGTAGTGCCATCATTTTAATAAGCCATTGTCGGATAACAGAATAAACCTTTATCAGGGGGATGCCCTTGTACAGCAGGAGTACAAAGGGCTTACAAAGTAAATAGACGGGCTCAAACTAACAATCGTCTTTGCTTTGTTTTATCAGTTTACTTACAAATGAATGGGTTTCTAGGGCTAAGTTATTATTAGTTTTCAATTCTTTATAATTTGATACCAAAACATATCAAAAATAATAAGCTAAAACAATATTCAAACCCATATTTTATTGGCTTTAATTACACACTTCAGTATTTACAAAGTTAAAGTTTAAATGAAAAGTCTCTATTGTATTAAAAAAAATAACTACAGCCCGAATTAAAGTGCCCTGGGGCAAATACAGATCAATCAGCTAAGCGTCAGTGACTGCGTCAGGAACCAGGCAGTACTCTGTGTTACAACAAAGCAGTTTATTTGTGATCAGTGTTTGAGACTCTATACATCCTTCACAAATTTAATTTTACATAATCTGATATTCCTCTTAAAACTTAAACTTTGAACTGCTAGACTTATTTCCCTAGAACAGAAGGGCTGGTATAAGTTATTTTCCGGAAATGAGGTACCGTTTCACAGAACTAGTTTCTTTTTTGTTTGTTTTCAAGTTTTAGAGAACTAAATTTGCATTTGTTAAAATCAAAAAGTAGGAAAAGATGTTCTTTACAAATAATTTTGATCAAGTATGTGTTCAAAGAAAGCAGGATAAAAAGGCTTTTTCGCTAACATTCTGTATGTACTGGGTTGTTGTTGGAATAGGAATTAGCTTCTGTCATTTGCTAAAAGAATGAGTAGTGGGGAACAGGATATGTTGGGAATTTCATAACGGGTAACAGAACCATTCTCTTGGGTAAACCTACAGAGAAAAAAAAACGGAGAGGACTCCAAATAAGTTTAATAATCCAATAAATATTTCAGGTTAAAAAAAAGAATCTTACAAAGATTATCATTAACCTTTTCCAGATTAGTCAGTCAACATGTACCCTTATGAAAGAGGCCCACAAACTTTGAAATTACTCTTAATAGTGTGATAATATTTTCCACTCAAAATTATGATGGCTACATCACAGGAAGAATGATATCTAAAAAGGGATTTCATTCGAGTGAGCTGCCATCAATTATAAAGCTCAAAAGCAATGCCATTGATTAATATTCTAAAGTGACTCTCAATTTGGCACATCACATATTACAGGAGAAACAGGGACTGTCAAGATTCAAACACAGCTTTCTGTGCAGGCCTCAGCTCCCCAGAGAGACAGTTCCAACTGGAGTTGTGAGCAGGTATTTATCTTAATGGCTACTGCCAATATTGGCATGGCAAATCTGGAAAGATTAATTACTTTCTTAATTTTGTAATTAATGAGTTCTTGTGGCCTCACAAACTTCTGCATACTCGAGCATGATTTGAAATCTGCTCCTTGTTTCTAATGTTTAACCTATGGAGAAATCACAAAGCAGCAACAGCAGGTATCTGAGAGCACCAGATGATCAGAGGGAAACTACCCCACATGCAACAGCTTTACAAAGGCCAAAGACATGTTTACCTTACAGCCAAAATAAAGCATCATTTTAGTAGGTTGGCATCACAGTAACATTTAAAAACCATATCTTTTATGTGAAAAATGGGGGCATTAAATTTCACCAGCTTTGGAAGTCAGTTATATGACACATGGAAGAGAGAAGCCTTCTGAAGAGCGGGCTCAGAGTCCGCAGGGTGGAAGTTTAATGTTAGAGGAAAGGAAAGAACAAGAGAGAAACTAAAAAGATTGAGGAAAAACATGAATGTACCTTAGAACCTATATATTTAAGTGTTTAAAAGAAAAAAAGCTCTTGTAAACCTAAAGAACACGGGTCTTACTACGTCTAAAAGAAAGGCACTGACTTAAGGACCTGCCCCAGAAGGCAGATGCTTTGGCTTTCACACAAGACATATCACAATGAGTCCAGTGAGTCAAAATGTATTTGGATAAACTGACCAGACCTAATTCACAGGATGGAGAGATGGTCGAGAGATGCAGAAGTTGGCTGAATGGTAAAAGCAAATGGCCAAATCAAAAGAAGCTAGAGAGCTTGAATTTAAAATAAATTCTAAAAGACGGCATATTCCTGAATGAGCCCCCAGTTCCTAACCCCCTCCCCCGTATCTAAGAATAAACAGAATACGGGGAGTCCCTGGCCATAGCTGAGTATGCCAAAGGAGACAGGCAGGTAAGGCTGAAACTCCAGACTCTGTTCTCAATCTTAGAAAAACCTACCCCAAAAGTCAGTCTTCCAGCTTCCCCACATCTTTCCAGGTTGTAAATGATCTATCTTAATGGGGAAAGTGCTCAAACTGTTCACTTTCTACTTATTTCTATAGTTACAAAATCAAATGAAGCTTCAATTTAGCAGTGTCTTAAAGACCCATAATTTCCATCCAAACAAAAATGGGAAAGCTGATGTATGAAGAGAAAAAGCACAAGGAAAGGCCTGAGGCTCATGTGAAGGACTAACACCACAAATAGCAACACAGGCAAGGTCCTTCTCTTCTGTGTGCACGCACGCCCAGCCTAGGGTCGCACTGGGGCACATGCACTCGTGTGTACACACATGCTCACACACACTCACGTGAGCACACACACTGGTGCTCTTTTTGCTCTAAGGGACAAATATTCTGCAGATGGCTGATTCTATACCATGTAGCACCCAAGACAGGAAAAATGTCTAAGAGAGCATATCACTGACTCCAAACCTACTGCCTCCATTGCCACATAAACCTCATTCAAAAGTTATCCAAAGGGCCACTGAGGTTCATTTCTGCATTTGCCTTTATTTTTATTTTTGAAGGGAGAAGAGATAGTCCTATCATTTTCTCACATGTACTACACAGACTTTCTGCAGTAAGAACTTCGGTAACACTGATGTGGATAACTCTGCATCACTCTCTGGGACCTGTTCCCTTCACCGGTCCACAGCAAAATTCACAACAAAGCGTAACACTACCAATGTCAAGTGAGTACTTCCTATCCCTAACTCAAATCACCTGCAGTTCATACAGTTTCTAACCAGAAACTTAAAACGTGGCTCTGTACCTAGCAGGCAGCCAAGCAAGGAACTGGGTATGGCCCTTCAGTAGCCTTTGAATGGAGTGTAAGTTGGCTGTAAGAACTACTTAGAATATTTAATTTCAATATGGTCAGAAACAGGCAATTAGAATAAGCAGTCCTTCAATCAGGCAAAGCAGAGAGAAGAGCAACTCCAACCAAACCAAGAACCACAAGGTTGTGGCATTTTCAAAGGGAATTTAAGTTGGGTCACTAGAATGAGTAGGTCTGAGATCCTCCAAGTCATTTAAAGAAACCCTAGATACAAACTGTGCTTTGGATTGCTGTGCAGAGAGGCTAAGAGGAGAAATCAGTAAGACAGTGTACATACCATAGGCAGGGGCAGCTGTGCTGTAGCCATAGGGTGTTCCATAGCCTGGTGCAAAGAAGGAGAGAGCAGGTCAGTCAGGACAAAGGGCAGTCAGCATTGGCCTGATTCACAAGGAACTCCAGGCCCGGCACCTTGGGCCCTGCCTGAGGACTTCTTCCAGGTGTGGCTGAACAAGAACCCTTCCCAGGATGGCCCTAGTCCACCAATCCCTCCATGCCTACGCAGACTGGAAGCTTTTTATTATGGCCTACCAGATACTGACTACACTTACTTCTCACGACACTTACTACATTACATTGTAATTATCAAGTCTACCTGCATTCCCCACTAGAATGGCAGAGACTCAAGTCTTATACATCTTTGTATCACTGGAACCTAGCAGAATGGCATGTAGTAACCACTCACTAAAGATAATTTGTTCAACAAAACAATACTCAGAACCACTCAAATTACCAACTTCTCAAAGTTGGATAATAGAAATTTCCAAGTCTTTCTTCAGAAAGCAGTAACAGAGCAGACTAAAGCCTCAAATGCCAGTAAAGAGGCACACACATCAGGCTGCAGGCTTGAGGCCAAGCTTATATCCTAATTCTGGGCCCCAGCACAGGGTCTCTCAATAAACGTTGCTAAAATTGACATTCGCATCTGGTGCCTATGAAAAAGGCTCTACTATCAATAAAAAACTAGCACAAAGAACACTTTTTGAACCAATTAGTTCTACCACTAGTTTTTTCTATGTCCTTAGATATCTAACTTTTGAGCTGCCACTTTCATCTATAAAATGGGAAACCCTCCAAGCTACTTTATAGTTTTATAGGGATTAGAAATACTATGTTAACAGAAACAATCTTTAACCTTTCAGTAAAATGACTCTAAAACATATAAATATTAAAACACTTGGGTAAATCTCTAGGAAAAACAGAATAAGGGCACAAAATCTACATGGGCCCTTCACATTGTACCCAAAACAAATCCAGCCTTTTTACCTTACAGCCCCTTTTCCTACAATCATTTCTGCTAAAATAATTTCTTTTTCCACCTTCTTTAGCTGATCAACTGCAACTCATCCTTTAGGAATCACCTCCTCTGTGAAGTCCCCTAGGCTTGCAGTTCACTTGGCCCACCCCATATCATTGCCTGTATTGTATTTCATGGTGCTTTCTAAAGTATCTGTTCCCATCCCAAGTGACCCCAAGCATTCCCTGGGGCAGACGCTAAATCTTAAGTCATCTTTGAATGCTCAGTTCCAAATCTCTTGTTTGAGACAAAATATTCAAACACATATTGAAAAAAAAAAGTAATCTGCTTTTGGGGACTAACTGAAACATTTTTATAAGATAAAAATTTTCACTTTTTAGTCTACACTTAAGTCATAAACCTGGGGGCTGTACAACTGAGTGTTTAGTGCTCACTACTTCACACATTTCAAGAGGACAAAAGACAGCTGAAATAAGCAGTAGGAAAAGTATCAGAAGCCAAAAGAGAAGTTAATGCTTAAAAAAGAATGCTACATATCAATTTATTCCAGGAAAAGGCAGTTGGTTGGCAAAAGTTATAGTTTCAAAGGCTTTACTAAAACCTCCTTAAAGAGAGAAACTATAACTGCTGAGCTGGCCAGTAGTTGAATCCCAATACAGACCACTGGCTTCTAATCCTGACTTCTCGTCCCACTAAGCAAGGTGACTGTGAATTGCACACACTATTTAATATTTACCCTCTCAGAGCCTCAGTCTTCTGCAGAAACTGATAGCAGAGGAATGCATTTAAAAACATATGTAAAAATACTACAGTCCCTGCTGCAAGGAATACGCTCTGCAAAAGGCATATAACCTATTCAGAATCTAATCTGACCTCATCTGAATGTTCTCTAGGCTATAAAAGAACTTCCTTTTGAAAGCCTTCGGGAGACAGGCCTTTCGCAGAGTGCAGGGCAATGATGTAAGACAGAAGCTACTAGGATTCCCTCACAATCACTGAGACTTAGTAGCAGCAGCAGATGGTGGCTGGCCACCTGAGTGAGGAGAACATCCCATGACCCAGTAGCTGGATACACCTGGACAAGCACATCATCAAAGGCAAGACAGTTCACCTCAAGCTGCCTACTACTGTTTAATGAAAGTTGCTTCCTTTAACAAGACATTAAATAAGGCAAAAAAAAAAAATTTTAATTTCCATAAAATAGTGAGATGTACAGAAAAAGGTCTTAAGTTTGGACACACAAAGTGTATCAAACTATAACCACCCTCCTTCCTCCCCTGGTCCCACTGCCACTGGTCTTTCAGCTCTGTCTCTGTCAATGGCACCACCTCCAACCTACCTCGTTCAGCTGAAGATCCTGGAGACACACTTGAAATCTCACTGTTTCTTTCTCCAATAAACCAGTCAATTGCTTCTCAAGTTGTTCCATCTGCTCACTTCCTGCCACTCATCTACTTCCCTACACCCACAGGATGTGCCTCCACTGCCTCCTATCTGGGCTCTGAGTTTACAAAAACCTTCTACTGTGTCTTGGCATGCCAACTTCTGCCCCTACAAGTCATTCTTCATACAACAGAGAGTGATTTTTACAAACAATCACTCGCCACTTCTCTTAGAACCCTTCACGACTTCCCACTGCACTTAGGTTCTAAGACCAAAACCCAAACCAAGACCTCCAGGACTGGCACTGAACATCCAGCTTCAGCTCAAATCCACCCTAGCCCCTCCCTGGGCTTTCCACACTACAGACTGGTCTCATCCTAGTTCTTCAAATGAGTTAAGTTCCCTCCAACCAGCACCACTGGGTGCTGACATGCTGGTCCCTCTGCAGGCACTGCTCTCCGGTCTGAATCTGCTCTAACTCCTACTCATTCTTCAAAGCTCAGTTCAAGTGTCACGTCTTCAGGAAAACCTTTGAGTCCCCAACAGACTAGACCAGGTTTCCCTGTCACCTTCCCTCACAACACTGTGCCTTTCTCCTTTATCACAGCAGCTCGGTCAGTCGTGAGCATTCCATTAGTATATCTCACCTTTATGCCAAACACTTCAAGATAACAAAATGCCATGCCTGCTCTGTATCAGAGCAGGCATACAATATTTGAATGAGAGAGTACATTCTTTATATGACACATTTTTGAGCTATGCCCCTAGTGGGATCAACTTCTAGAAGCTTAACTCCGAAGCCACACTATCCACAGAACTTCCCAAAAAGCTTATTCTAATTCTTTCTTGGGGTGGAGAGGGGTGGAGGGGGAATAACCCAGAATCTAAGTGAACTTCTTAGGAGTGTCACACAATTATGCAAAAAATAATGACAAGACCCAATCTTTACGACAATTTATCTGATCAACAACTGCAAGAGGTTTACTTGTCAACTTCAAAGTTCTATGCTTGCACGATTACAGGAATTTAACTTCAACGAGACAGCTGTGCAGCTACTGCTAAAATGATATAAAGATTGGAACAGAAGACAGAAAGAAGGCTTCTTTCCCCATCTTCCTCAAGCCATGCTGTGAAATGGAAAGAATACAAACTTTGGAACTAGAAACTTATTATATTCAGATCTCTGCTCTGCTGTTTACAAGATGTCTCACACTGAGCTCACTGCCTTACCTCCCTCAACTTTAGTTTTTCCTCCTCTGGAAAAAAACATAAATAATTTCTACTTGAGGAAACACTGTGAAGACTAAAATCAAGTAACTGAAATCATTTAAATTCAAGTATCTACTGTATACTCAGCACTGAATAAAAAAGCTCCCCCTTTCCTTTTTATGTAATTCTCCAGCCCTCGACGATTCACCAGACACTGAGTTAAAGAAATGCTAACACCGTCAGGCTCACCTCAACTGAGCAGCCTCTTACCAATCCAAAGGTTCTTCTCACCTGTGATACCCAACCTGTCATCTATGTCACTCATGAATACACCCTGCTCAGTATCCAAACTCCCCAGTGTGTGAAATATCTCTGAGCTTTCTCATTGTCAAAATATGTCCCCTCCACCAAGTGCAATATTCTTCATCTGTCACCTCCCTCCAAAAGGCCTCTAGTCATTCAGCAGATTCCAAGAGAAAACCTAATAACATTCTATAGACTCTCTTCTTTCAATTTCAGTGCACAAACATCCTATACCTGTATTATGTTTCCAGAAACTCTGTGTAACCCTGGAAAATAAAGGAGAAGCTATTCTTGCAAACTGTGGCCCAGAAAAGGAGGCAGTCATCTCTCAGGTTGTACTATACCTGGAGCTATGTAGCCGGGAGCAGCTGTGGCCCCAACAAAAGCCCCCCTTGTTAGAGTTCCTCTTCCTCTGCCCCGAACAGCTTGGACTGCTGCGGACACAGCTGTATTCACAACACCCTTTGCCTGTTAAAAATAACACATTTCATTACTGAGAAAAGTAAGATCATCTCATCAACTCTGTAATGTATATACCCTCTATGAGAAACTTGAGCCTGTACATGACACACTTCATCTATGCCTCTGATGACTTCAGTTTATCATCTGTAAAATGAAAAGGACATATTACAGAGCTGGTCCAGAAAACATGCTGACATATAGAAGTGTGCTGGGCTTCCCTGGGGACTCAAACAGTGAAGAATCTGCCCGCAGGAAACCAAGGTTCAATCCCTGGCTCAGGAAGCTCCCCTGGAGAAGGAAATGGCAATCCACTCCAGTATTCTTGCATGGAGAATCCCATAGACAGAGGGTCATGGAGGGTTATAGTCCATGGGGTTGCAGAGTTGGACACGACTGAGCGACTAACACACACACAGAAGCATGCAGATAAAGTGTTCTTTTCACTTGAAGTTTATCCAGAAACAGTTCATTTTCTACACACACATTTCAGCAGTCGGATTACATCCAACGGAGAAGGCGATGGCACCCCACTCCAGTACTCTTGCCTGGAAAATCCCATGGACAGAGGAGCCTGGTAGGCTGTGGTCCATGGGGTCGCAAAGAGTTGGACACGACTGAGCGACTTCCCTTTCAGTTTTGACTTTTATGCACTGGAGAAGGAAATGGCAACCCACTCTAGTGTTCTTGCCTGGAGAATCCCAGGGACGGGGGAGCCTGGTGGGCTGCCGTCTATGGGGTCACACAGAGTCAGACACAACTGAAGTGACTTAGCAGTAGCAGCAGCATTACATCCAAAGTCATTTTAGGCCTAATTAAAAGTAATTACAGACACCTGATATCTAGGTTCAAAATCCACTGAATTCTCTTCCAACAAACAAAAAAACACAGCAAATCTCCTACAATTAGCTATGAACCTGAATCAGGTTTAAAAAGAAAGAGGTGGAAAAGCCAAAAAAAGAAAAAAAAAAAAAAAAAAAAGAGGTGGGGAAGATTAAGACATAAAACCAAAGATGTGGATGCCAGCCCCTGCTCCAAGTAGCTGAGACCTCAGGAAGCAGATTCCTCTGGCAGCGGGGGTGGGGGCTGCAGGGTGGGATTATGGGGCTGCAGGGTGGGATTATGGGGCTCCAGGGTGTGTGCGGGGAGGGGTGTGTGGGGGGTGTGGGTGTCAGTGTGTGTGTGGTGTGTGGTGTGGGTGTGTGGTGTGTGTGTGTGTGTGTGTGTGTGGTGTGGGTGTGTGTGTGGTGTGTGTGTGGTGTGCGTGGGTGTGGTGTGGGTGTGTGGGTGTGTGTGGGTGTGTGTGTGGTGTGGGTGTGGTGTGGGTGTGGGTGTGGGGGTGTGTGTGCGTGTGTGTGTGTGTGTGTCACCTCTGAAGTCCCTTCTTGTTCTAAAATGCCACAGGACGCTGGTAAACTTGCAGAATCTCTATGGCAGTCTCCCCCCTAATTGTAAAATGGAGATTATGACATCTACTTTGTTTTCCTTACTGCAGAGTAGAAAGAGCAACTGAGAAACAGATATAAAACTGAAAAGTGGACAAGGAGTAACAGTATACAGGAATGCAAAAACATTCCTTTCGCAAACTGAAATTTTAAGAAATAAGAAAACATCTACATTTAAATTAAATATTATGTTTACTTTTTAATATAATAATGCAACAAAAACTCAAGCTCAGGAAACTTAAGAAACTAGTAACATTCCCTGCTATAACCAAGCTTCAGGGAAGGAGGTTCAGAGCTTCAAAAGCGTCGCAGAGAAAGTCAGCAGCATTACACACAGTTTAAACAGTCAGTGCATACACACGTTTATCTCTCATTGAAAAATCCCCAGCTTTTTTCCTCCTAGGATAGCCTCTATCGCTAATAAGACTGAGTAGAAGACAGCTTCAAGATCAAATGTATCATGAACAGAGAACAGCCATTTTCCCTTCTGGCTGAGAAAAAAATCCAACCCACAAATCCAAAATAGACTGCTTCTTGGCTGTCAAGCACATTGAACACATGAGTTTTATATCTTGTAGTAAGGAAAATTTCTAAAGATGAGTGAACTTCATGCAGACTTTTTTTTTAAACACAGCTTAGTCAAATGCAGTCAGGAATTAGCAATCTGGCGGCAGCACAGTGACTCCACACAAATCAAACTCCTGTCTCCTAGAACCAAACCTAACTACCTAATAAGTTATTGGCACATATGCTTTATAAACACTAAAATTAACAGACCATATACAAGATGTATGCACAAGAAAAACACACCAAAACAAACAAGGTCACAATTATCTTTCTACTAATTTAGAACATCTTATAAAAGATTTTAGAAAAAGAAAATCCATTTATCCTTTCTCTACACATGTACCAATACAACTTAAATGCTTTATTTGTATTTCATCTCAGTAACAGTTTTCTTTGTTTATATTTTGAATTCTAGAATATAAGCAGTGTTTATTATAGTAAATACAAAAAATGTAAATAAACACAAAACATATTTCTAAGATGGATATCATATACAACAGGAGCATGCCCACAGTCTTTGGAACGGGAAGAATCAGGTTTCAAAGGGAAGCTTTACTGTCAGCTGTGTCACTACAAGCAGTGTCAATGCGTCCAAAGTGTTCTGTTGTGATCTATTCTACCCTGTTAACAACAGACTTTGCATATGCACACTTAACACAGAATCTTAAATAATCTATGCTTCCTTCCATTGATCTAAAGATTTTTACTTGACTTTTCCCTATCACATAATATATTCAGATATTATTATACCAGTATTCTCCACCAGAGAGAGAATATGTCTTATAGTTAGTTACATGTCTCTTTTCCCCTCACAATCATGCACATGGTGTATGTCTAGAAAATATTTTTGAATATGTAAATGACTGCATGGGAGAATGTGTTATTCAAAAGCGTGCAATTAGGAAGCGATCTTTTCTTACTGCGATCCTTGCTACAATCCGGGGCCTTCTGCAGCTCTGACATTTCCAGTGTCAGTAACGAACAAAAGCAACACAGGGTCAATTTCTACTGTGCTGCCCTCAAAGAAACTCCAAACTAAACAATGTAAAAGGACAAAACTGGAAAGGAGATAGAACTGCAGGCTGGGATGAGAATAAGCCCAACACTCTTGGCAGCTTCCCTAAACAAACACAGGATCTCATTAGAGTCCCAGCCCTGCAACACTGCTTCAAGAGGACTTGAAGCCCCGAATATTTAAAGCCAACAGTCTCTTTTTAACACAGGACTTGCCTGAAAGACCACAAAACAGGGGACCAGTAATCATACTTCTATTATGCATGATCAACCCAAAAGAAAAAGTTGCCAAGTCCAAGCAAGAAAAATAAATAACTTCAGAAAAACCTCAAGTGGCACAAAGATATGAAAGGAGATTTCACTCTGGTGGTATCTTTCCAAGGTTTAATACTTAACTCATACCTGAGGGATAATCTTCTTTTTCTTATTATTTGCTGCATTGGGTCCAGAAAACAGTTTCTCCAGGGCAGCTAAAGCTGCACTTGCCTTTGCCACTTTCTTATTTGGACCTGCACCTCTGAATTTTTGTCCATCCACTTCTACCTAAAATCAAAAACAACACTCTGCAGTTACCCCATGCAATTCCTCTGTGTAGTTTTAATTTAAATGTATCATAACACAGAAAACAAAAACACCAAAAGTCAAATAGTGCCATAAGAACTGACTGAGTCTAACTCTTTTTTAAAAGTAAGCTCAGAACAACCTATGTCTTTGAGGGGAAAAATACAGCTGGCTTGTATCTAGGTACATACCTCCATCACAAAGCGTTTGTCATGGCTTCCACCAGTCTCCGAGATGAGTTCATACTTGAGACCTCTTCTTTTTTCATTGAGCTCCATGACAGGATTTTTGCCACTTGCTGTGAGGATAGGGCCCTGAGTTCTTACCTAAAAGGAGGTTCAATCAAGGGAGATTTTAAAGTATTAGATTTCTTATTAATACAAGTATACTATATCTCTACTGAAAAAGAGGCTCAAAAATTATACTTTAAAGCATTTGAGAGCTAGGATGCAAGATTACTTCTACGTATGAATGACAGAACATCTCTAAAGGGACAGAAATCCTACATACAGTGAGCACTGCAGGAAGTCATCTCGCCAGCCTGTCATGGAAGCAAGGAGGTCTCCACAAAGCAGGATGCTAGAGCAGTGGAGCCTGGCCATTACCTGACACTCCAGGGTCTGATCTAGTGTGTTCAAGATCTAAGAACAAAACTATAAATGACTGACAATGTAAGTAGAAGAGTAAAGCTTCACATTCAATGTTTTTTACCTTTAGGATTAGGCTTAGCTCTCAATTTGGGAGATGGAAAGAAAATGTGCCTATATACCTCAGTCTCTAAAGAGATTTAAGGGAACCAACAGTAAAAACAGCAAGCTACAGACTATGAATTCATAAATTTAAAAATAAAAGTCATTCCCTGCACTCAAGGATCTAGAGTACAGTGGGAGGGACTGATCTAATCACTATGAAATAATGAACACTATACAGCAGGTGCATGTTATGGAAACACAGTACAAGTAATCATTTTCCAGGGCAAATAGGAAAGTTTTCCTAGAAGTGACCTACAAAACTGATCTTAAAAGTAGTACCAGACCATGATAAGGAGGAAACATAGAAGGGCATTTTGGACAGAAGAAACAGCCACGCACAAGCCCAAGAGAAGGAAAGAATGTTTCGGAAATGTAAATAAATTCTATTCGGCTATATTAAGGGAGTGAGGAGACAAAAGCAGAACCAGATTAGAAACACCCTTGATGTAGCCAAGCCATAAAGGACTTCAAATGTCATGCAAATGAGCTTCGACCTTTTTATGGAGACCGGAAGCCACTGGAGGATTTAAATCTGAAAAGCAGAGCCATTACTTTGCTGACAAAGGTCCGTATAGTCAAAGCTCTGAGTTGGTTCATTTTCATATGCCCTGTACTATCAACCACAGTACCAAGTACAGAATAGATGATAAGTAAGTGTATTTACTAGTAAATCCCTTTATCTTAATCCTCTTGGTGTATCAATGAGATGTCTTTTTCTGATTTTATATTTGCCCATCTTTAATACAGTGGACAATAATGACAAATCTAGACAGTGTATTAAAAAGCAGAGACATCACTTTGCCCACAAGTCACACACAGTTTAGTTTATGGTTTTTCCAGTAGTCACGTATGGATGTGAGAGCTGGACCATAAAGAAGGCTGAGCATCGAAGAATTAATGCTTTCAAACTATGGTGTTGGAGAGGACTTCAGAGTCCGTTGGACAGCAAGGAGATCAAACTAATCAATCCTAAAGGAAATCAATCCTGAATATTCATTGGAAAGACTGATGCTGAGGCTGAAAACCAACACTTTGGCCATCTGATGCAAAGAGCCAACTCACTGGAAAAGCCCTGATGCTGGGAAAGATAGAAGACAGGAGGAGAAGGGGACAACACAAGATGAGATGGTTGGACAGTATCACCTACTTGACGGATGTGAGTCTGAGCAAGCTCTGGGAGATGGTGAAAGACAGGGAAGCCTGGCATACTGCAGTCTATGGGGTCTCAAAGAGACAATATCATGATTAAATTAGAAAACAACTCTAGAGGTGGTGGAAAGAATTGACACAAAGATCAACTAGCAGTGAGGAAGAGAAGTAATTCATGTAAGAGTGCGAAGGTTAGGACTGAAAATAAATCACAAAATACCACATAACTACAATTTTAGAAAGACCCAATGATTGAGCACTTTTTGAGGTTAGAGATCATGTCTATAATTCTACCACAGTAATTGCTCAAGAAATGGTGAACAACAAGTATATATAACAGGATTTTAATGTATATAAACCTAACAGACAGCAAGATTCTCTTAAAATACTCTATGCTGATTTAATAGGTAGTTGATATTATCAAAGTAGAACACTGGACAATTTTAAAAGATAATATTAATAAACATTCCTGGATCATTTTGTTAAAAACATCATTTCTTGAATAATTTTTAACAATCTACATTTTTAAGTTTCAAGGCAAATTTCTGGTCTCCATCTTTTAAAGGTAATGAGTAATTTCTGAAACTATTCTATGTGGTAATCACTCTCTGTTTTCAAACCCGAAATCACTTTTAAAAAATATATTATTTTTTATTTGGCTGTACTGGATCTTAGTTGCAGCATGCAAGATCTAGTTCCCTAACCAAGGGTTGAACCCAGGCCCCCTGCACTGGAAATGTGGAGTTTTAGCCACTGGACCAACAGAGAAGTCCCCTGAAATCACTTCTATAAAAATGAGTCAAGACAAAAATAAAAGTTTTCTCCCCTCTACATTTTACATAAGCAAAGCAGAGATGTATTCACTACCAGAACTTCCACACACTCTCCTCCTGCTGCTGCTGCTGCTAAGTCACTTCAGGCATGTCTGACTCTGTGCAACCCCACAGACAGCAGCCCGCCAGGCTCCCCCGTCCCTGGGATTCTCCAGGCAAGAACACTGGAGTGGGTTGCCATTTCCTTCGCCAATGCATGAAAGTGAAAAGTGAAAGGGAAGTCACTCAGTCGTGTACGACTCTGCAACCCCATGGATTGCAGCCTACCAGGCTCCTCCGTCCATTGGATTTTCCAGGCAAGGGTACTGGAGTGGGTCGCCAGTGCCTTCTCCGATATACTCACTTAACTGCTGCTAATCCAGCCCACAGTGCTCTGCTCTCTTAATTTCCTTCGAATTTAACAGTCTGAACCTTATAATTAATGAGCTCTTTTTCTCTTAGTGAGCTTCCCAGGTGTGCTGTGGTAAAGTAAGTAAGTCAAGTCAAGTCACTCAGTCGTGTCCGACTCTTTGCGACCCTGTGGATTGTAGCCCACCAGGCTCTTCTGTCCATGGGATTCTCCAGGCAAGAATACTACAGTGAGTTGCCACTTCCTTCTCCAGGGGACCTTCCCAACCCAGGGATCGAACCCATGTCCCCTTCATTGCAGGCAGACGCTTTAACCTCTGAGCCACCAGGGAAGCTGTGTGGTAAAGAACCCACCTACAAATGCAGGAGGAATAAGACACTTGGGTTCAATCCTAGGTCAGGAAGATCTCCTGGAAGAGGGCATGGCAATCCATTCCAGTATTCTTACTGGAGAATCCCATGAACAGAGGAGCCTGATGGGCTACAGTCCATGGGTCACAAAGAGTTGGACACGAGTATTTATAACACTGCCAGCAAACCATCTTTGCCTGCCTGTGACAGCCACTTATGAATGACTGGTCCTCTCCAAAGGCAGGTGCCATGGCTTCTATCCACCACATCACAAGAGGAATCAGGAATAGCTTTCACAGGCCTCAGCCCTAATCCGTTCCCTCCACACAGGCCTACCTGGTACTTCTCAGACATCTACTTTCACAATTCCAGATCTCTGGTGACCCAGATGGTAAAGAATCTGCCTGCTGTGCAGGAGATTGGGAGACCTGGGTTCGATCCCTGGGTCAGGAAGATCTCCTGTAGAAGGGAATGGCTACCCACTCTAGTATTCTTACCTAGAGAATTCCATGGACAGAGGAGCTTGACAGGCTACAGTCCATGGGGGTCATAAAGAGTTGGACATCACTGAATGACTAACATTTTCACTTTCCTCGTCCCAGACAGAATGTCTTCTTTCCATCTCTTCCCCACAGAGCAAAATCCTCTTCATTATCTCAAATTAAGCTCATATATTACTCTGATTTTACATGTGTGTATGTTTCATTTTGCAATCACGGCGCTTACCACAGTGTATCATAATAATGAATATATTTTGCCCTTCTATCCTCAGAACACTTTTAAGGCTCTGGACACAATTTCTGTAGCACCTAGTAATATGCAGATACTAAAAGGAGTTTAGTCCCTCAGCTCAGTGGGTAAAGAATCTGCCTGAAAAGCAGGTAGGAGATCTAGGTTTGATTCCTAGGTCAGAATGACCCTCTGGAGAAGGAAATGGCAACCCACTCCAGTATTCTTGCCTGGAGAATTTCATGAACAGAGAAATCTGCAAGGCTACAGTCCATGGGATCTCAAGAGTTGGATACAACTTAGCGACTAAACCACCACCAAAAGGAGTTTAGTACTAAGTCCTTGATAAATATTCATTCTTACAAAAGATAAATTTTTTAAAAAATGTCATATAAGCTCTTGCTAAGTTAATCTTCCTTATGTAAAATGCTACAAGCAAGGGCCCCTTGAATTTCCAACTAAGCCATGTATCACTTCTACTTGGATTTTTGTAAAATTCTATTATCTGTGACAGTGTATCATAGGTCAGGACTACTCAAGAGTCTGAGGAACAGGCTATACCCTCTTTAGGGCTGGACCAACTCTGATGCCCACAGCTTAGAATAAATTTCAAATAATCCTAAATTTCCCTCATTAGCTTTTTTTTTTAAGTTTACATACATACATAAATATATTCATTCATTGATAGCCAAGCAGCTTGCAGGATCTTAGTGCCCCTATCAGAGACTGAACCTAGGTCCCTGTAGTGGAAGCATAGGGTACTATCCACTGGACCAAGGAATTCCCTAGATCTTTTTGCTTTTCACACTTCAGTTATTGTTGACATTCTTGATATACTGTAATTGTTAGATGCTGGACGTGATTCCCATGGCCAGCAAAAGATAAATGCTAGTTAAATTAGGATATAGCCGTACAGTAGTTATGCCTACAAATACTTTTAGAGTTAAATGAAAAAAACGATGTAAAACTGTATGAAAGTATCATTACCTTTATAAAA
Source organism: Neotragus moschatus (assembly GCA_006410615.1). NCBI lineage: Eukaryota > Metazoa > Chordata > Mammalia > Artiodactyla > Bovidae > Neotragus > Neotragus moschatus. Next base: position 185,794 of record SJYA01001622.1, read on the forward strand.
AATAACCAAAGAAAAAAGGCTGGATAGAAATAAACAAAAATATTAATAATGGCTGCCTCTTAAATACATACACCGTATATGCTTTTGATTATCTCATAGGCACTTCTCCAGACCTCTCAAATTTTTGACATTAAACATACATTACTTTTTTTCCTAAGAAAAAAATATATAAGTATACCTCTAAGGTACTGGAGGTTTCTGTTGTAGAATTTCCAGTATTATTGCTTGAGTTTGAAGACACTGTTTCATTTTTGCCTTCGTTATCTGACTTTTCATCGGAACTCATACATTCAATATCTGCATCAAAGCCCGTTGGGTATCCCATTGCCTGCAGTACCTGCAAAAATTACATTAAGATTCAGTTTTATTCAAATACCAGACACCTCAGAGAATAGACGAAATACTGAGAACAACAGTTTCAAACCCAAAGCGTCTGAATCCATGAAACACCTTGCAGGAAAAGCAAGATGTTGCTCATCTACAAATCCTTGGTTTAACAAGCTTTACCTACCAGGGTATCACCACAAAAAAATGGAGGAAACCTCCTCAGAGTACTTAGGTTTAAATAACAGATAACAGAAATGCAAACCTGAGGCTACTCCGAGTTCACTTAATTTGGAGATGAGGAGTTCTCTGATGGCACAGTGAATAAGTATCTGCCTGGCAGTGTAGGGGACATGAGTTCCACTCGTGGTCCAGGAAGATTCCATACGCCAAGGAGCAACTAGGCCTGGCATCACAATTACTGAGCCCATGCACTGCAAGTAATGAAGCCCACATCCCTAACTCCTGTGCTCCACGAGAGAAGCCACCCGAGTGAGAAGCTTGCTCAATGAAATGAAGAGTAGCCCCCACTCACCACAACCAGAGAAAGTCCACGCAAAGCAACGAAGACGCTGTGCAACCAAAAATTAATAAAGTACATAAATAATTTGGAAATGAGAGATAGAGAAACAGAATAGCCAAATTCAGCCAATGAGGTGGCAGTAATTAAAAGTAGAGTAGCACACTATGAAAAGTTCACTGGGCTAGAAAGGAAAAGACCTGATGGTCTAACCCTTTTTCCCTCTGATCCTCAATTTTCTAATTTGCAAAACAGGAAGGCTGATTAATTGACCTAAGTTTTATGACTCAATCCAATAGAGGAAATTAGCACAGAAAGGAAATCAAGACATTTTCTTTACCTTGGAGCCAGTTTGCCTGTTAGTTACGAAATTACAGCTGTAGCTTCCTACTATCCATTCCTTTGGCTTTCAACTTAAAGCATAATCAAGACTTGAAAGAAAAGATTTGGTCCTTGGGTTTATCCTCTTCTGCTAAGTGAACCAGGAAGAAGCCTAGGTGTCTGTCTCCATCCTGCCTATCAAGGAGTGATTACTCTATGGCTCCCTCCCATGTTTACTCTTGTGTATTTCCATGTTTGGCACTTTTCATCTTTTTTAAAATAGTTTTCCAGTGTATGTGTGTGCATGTGTGTGTCTGCAAGCCTTTTAAAACCTCCTTCCAGGTTAAACTGCTTTAGATGTTAGCAAAAGAATACGTTCACAAGCACTTTTATAAGCCTCTTTCAAACAGGCTGACGTTGAATATTCAGTCACTGACTTAAAGGCCTGTACCAAAGTTAGGTTCCTAAAGATCCCTGTATTTGTCTCAGCTTTTGAGTATGTTTTAAGTTGCTTGAGTGTAAAAGCAATGGCATATTTCTTTATAACCTGAACTATACCTAATAGCTTTCTCAAAAACCTGTAATGGTTGCCACAAACAGCCTAGTCTTTATAAATGATGGCATCCTGTACAAAGGATTTTGCTAACATACATGAAATTACACTAAACAAAAAATAGGCAGAAGCAGAATTCTAAACCAACTTGAGAACCTGAAATTAATTCACCCAGTTCATATGGAGAACTTGGCATTCTGCTGAAAATTTCAAACTGTAAATAAATTCTCTGTATTCAATGGGAGTAAGGCCAAGAATACTTTAATATCATAATTCCAAAAGGACTCAAATAGTACTTTCACTAAGTACATTAACATCACTTGGTTATATCCTCACCACTATTTGTAAAGAAAACACCTTCTCTACTGCCCAAGTCCTGCAAATACACTCTCTCTGAGACATTCCACCTCTGAAAGAACAGTTATCAGTCTGGAATTAATACCAGGTTAACACAGGCTGCAAGTCAAAAGCCATGAGTCCCAAAGAAATTTGATTTGTTTACTCCAATAACAACTAAAGACACGCAGTTTCTCCAAATTTAATACGGACAGTTAAAAGAGAATAATGTAAATTATTTAACACCACTTCTCTCTGCCTTTTTTTCACATATCAGATTCATATGTTTTTGTAGCAACATACTTCAATACATTTACAAATATTTCATATAAACGGATGGATAATCTCAAAGGATATTACAAAGTACTTACAACACAGCACAACAAAAACATTTTCAAATTAAGTCATATCTCTATGAACACATATTCTGAAATTATTAACTAGCATAAACCACAAAAGTGGAAAAAAAAAGTGTGGAGTTCTTAGAACTCTAGAACCAATTTGTTTGGAATCAGTATTAAGGTAAAAAAAAAACTGGTATACCAAAAAAAAGTGAGTTTCAAATGTCTAGCAAACAAATCAAACCTAATAAATCAATCGAGCTGAAAATCACAAGATAATCCCTGGAAGAAAAGTGAATAGAAAATCCAGGGTAATCATGCCTGTTCTCTTCTGGTAGGGGGTTAAGGCTGAGACAGTTGATACCCTCAAAAGATGAGGTACCAACAGTAAAAACATGAAACACCCTATCCATGGCTCTCCACTCAGGAGAAAGCCATACGCACGCACAGCGTACAACAGTAGAGAACTGATGGCTCCAGAACTTCTGCAAAGGGGCTTTATTCCTTGTCCCCTTCCTTCACCTGATCTTTTGTCTACAATGACTAAAGATTCTTTTCATGGAATATGGCTGATTATGTCCGTAAAGATGTTCTTTGTGAGAGACTGTCAGGAAAAAGAGGAAGAAAGGGAAGACTGGCAATTAATCTTCATTACTTTAGGGTATGTGCTGCTAAGCAGCCAGGGTCCTTGAGCAAAACTGGTTTCTTCTTGTCTCATTTTGATTTCAGTACTGTTCTTAACAGGTACAGAGGTCTACCAAGTTACTGAGTAAAGAATGCAAGGATTCTTATCTAGTGGGACCTACTTTTATAAACACGTTATATATAAAACACACTCCGAAATTCACTTATAACAGAATCTATAATGTGATATAACCTTTACAGAAGGCAATTTAGCAATATATGCCTGACATCTAATAAGAAATCCTACTCCTTTGCTAAAGGCAAGGGAGAAAAGGAAAGATATACCCATTTGAATGCAAGTTCCAGAGAACAGCAAGGAGAGATAAGAAAGCATTCCTCAGTGATCAGTGCAAAGAAATAGAGGAAAACAACAGAATGGGAAAGACTAGAGATCTCTTCAAGAAAATTAGAGATACCAAGGGAACAATCATGCAAAGATGAGCACAATAAAGGACAGAAATTGTATGACCTATCAGAAGCAGAAGATATTAAGAAGAGGTGGCAAGAGTACACAGAAGAACTATACAAAAAATATCTTCATGACCCAGATAACCACAATGGTGTCATCACTCACCTAGAGCCAGACATCCTGGAATGCAAAGTCAAGTGGGCCTTAGGAAACATCACTACAAACAAAACTAGTGGCGGTGATGGAATTCCAGGAGAGCTATTTTAAATCCTAAAAGATGATGCTCTGAAGTGCTGCACTCAATATGCTAGCAAATCTGGAAAACTCAGCAGTTGGCCACAGGACTGAAAAAGATCAGTTCTCATTCCATTCCCAAAGAAAGGCAATGTCAAAGAATGTTCAAACTACTACACAATTGCACTCATCTCATATGATAACAAAGTAATGTTCAAAATTCCCAAGCCACGCTTCAACAGTACATGAACCATGAACTTCTAGATGTTCAAGCTGGATTTTGAAAAGGCAGAGGAACCAGAGATTAAATTGCCAACATCCGTTGGATCATAGAAAAATAAGAGATTCAGAAAAACATCTGCTTTATTGATTACGCCAAAGCCTTTGATTGTGTGCATCACAACAAACTGTGGAAAATTCTTCAAGAGATGGGAATACCAGACCACCTCGTCTGCCTCCTAAGAAATATTTTATGTAGATCAGGAAGCAACAGTTAGAACTGGACATGGAACAGCAGACTGGTTCCAAATTGGGAAAGGAGTACATCAAGGCTGTATATTGTCACCCTGCTTATTTAACTTCTATGCAGAGTACATCATGCAAAATCAAGACTGCCAGGAGAAATATCAATAACCTCAGATATGCAGATGACACCACACTTAAGGCAGAAGGCAAAGCATAAAGAGCCTCTTGATGAAATCGAAAGAAGAGAGTGAAAAGGTTAGCTTAAAACTCAATATTCAGAAAACTAAGAACATGGCACCCAGTCCCATCATGTCACAGTAAACAGATGGGGAAATAATGGAAACAGTAAGACAGTATATTTTTGGGCTCCAAAATCAATGCAGATGGTGACTGCAGCCATGAAATCAAAAGACGCTTGCTCCTTGGAAGAAAAGCTGTGACCAACCCAGACAGTGTACTAAAAAGCAGAGGCATTACTTTACCAACAAAGGTCCATCTAGTCAAAGCTATGGTTTTTCCAGTAGTCATTTATGGATGCGAGAGTTGGACCAGAAAGAAAGCTGAGTGCCAGAGAATTGATGCTTTTGAACTGTGGTGTTGAAGAAGACTTTTGAGAGTCCCTTGGACTGCAAGAAGATCCAACCAGTCCATCCTAAAGGAAATCAGTCCTGAATATTCACTGGAAGGACTGATGCTAAAGCTGCAACTCCAATACTCTGGCCACCTGATGCAAAGAACCTACTCATTAGAAAAGACCCTGATGCTGGGAAAGATTGAAGGTGGGAGAAGAAGGGGACCACAGAAGATGAGATGATTGGATGGCATCACCGACACGATGGACCTAAGTTTGAACAAGCTCCGGGAGTTGATGATGGACAGGAAAATGAGGTCGCAAAGAGTTGGTCAGGACAGAGCTACTGAACTGAATACATGTTTAATGAATTAACAGATCACTCAAATGTGCTTTCTTCTTATTTATTTTTGGCTCTGATGGGTCTTTGTTGCTGTGTGGGCTTTTCTCTAGTTGTGGTGAGTGGTAGCTACTCTCTAGCTATGGTATGTGGACCTCTCATTGCAGTGCTTTCTCTTGTAGAACATGGGCGCTAGGATTCAAGGGTTTCCGTAGTTGTGGCTTTCGGGCCCTAGAGCACAGACTCCGTAGTTGTGGCACATGGGTTTAGCAAGGTTATAGCATCTTCTCAGATCAGGGATCACACCAGTGTCTCCTGCCTTGGCAGGCAGATTCTTTACCACTGAGCCACTAGGAAAGCCCTGTGCTTTCTTCTTAACCTAGCAATTCCATCTCTAGAATTATCATAAAGGATAATCAGATTAGTTCACAAACATGAAAAGCAATCAACTCGATGCATCTGAATCTAAATGGATTAGTTACATTATGGCAGATTGATAATAATAAAATATTATACCATCACTAAAAATTAAAGCAAACTTTGTTATTAAAAAAAAAAAACCTCATAATAAATTTTTAGATACACAAGAAAGCCATGGTCCTATTTTAAATATACATTTTTGTATACACAGTATGTTGGTCCCTCCATTCCTTATGTGAAACCCTTGGAGCCAGACTGTTTTCACAATTCCTAATGATGCAAAGTTTATAAAGCTAAAACAGTACATTTAGCAAATATGTGCCAAATCCTCAGTGGATTCTCAGGTGCCACCCCATGTGTGTGCATCGAACTTAGGGAAATATTTTTCATTTTCAATACTTTTTTGGAATTACAATTTTAAAAACAAAAAGCTTAGAAAAATACATTCCAAAATATTAATGGTTATTATCAGAACAAACAACATCTAAATCTTGTCATACTGCAAAATTTGCCACTCTACTAACTCCCCCAAATTTGACTAACTGAAATCTGCAATGTGGCCGCTAGCTTATATTACAGGTTTTTACAAGAAATAACCCACAGACTATCACTGCATCAGAGATGCCTCTGAAAAACATCACTGCTTCATGATATTGCTTTGCTTCCTTTTTATGAAGACTCACCCAAGAGGAATGCCAAGCGACCTTTAGGCCAAAACAACTCTGACTCTCATAATCGACTATCATAGACAAAGAACTGATATAGATATTTCACAAGCTTTCTATTTCAGATGTTAGAGAATTTATATTCAATTTATGACTCATTCTCAGCATACTTTACAACTAAACTGTATTTTTAGCCTTATTCCTAAATTCACTTTTCCCTCATTCTTAGTATTCTTTTTGTCTTGTTTTAAACTCATACTATTTCAACATACTTAAAAAGTACTCCCTTTTAAACAACATACCGTATTGTTCTATAATTTTACAGCTTAGTCGTTATTTTTCTGCATTATGCTTATTACCACTTAACAAATAAATGACCTATGTGTCTATCCAATGTCTTTCTCCCCATCCTATCCTCATTAGAATGCAAGTTCCAGGAGGGTGGAGACTTTTTTTTTGGTCACTGCTATATTCTTAGCATCCATGATAAATGTTTACATTTACATTATTAAATACCTGCAAACTGGAATGATTATGAAAACAGACCAATTATATCTTATGTCATACTGTTACATAACAGAACTTTTCTGAAGCTGAAAGTTATCTTCCATCTACATGATCTTTGACATTTTCATATTTCTCTGCAAGAGGCCATAGGTACTCATGGATAGAGTCTAGTATTTAGCAATTTTCTACAAACTTATATGCGTAATTGACTGGTTCAATCCCGGATCTTTTTCTTTATGGAAATATTTCAAAATACAGAAAAAGCACCAGATGCCAAAAAAACAAAATTCATTAATTTATGATAGAAAAAAATCTGCAAATAGCAAAATATCCAATGACGGGAATGTTTAAACAAGTAACAGTATATCTATTATAATCATTATAATAACACAGCCATTAAAATACATTTATAAAGATTTTAGTAACATGGAAAAATATTGATGATGTGAAATGAAAGAGGACTAAATTACATATACACTGTGAGCTCAACATAAAAGAAAAAAAAATACTGTTGTATATACTGTATAAAATATTACTGAACTGCCTCAGAGATAAGCAACTGACATAGATTTTCTTTACTTTTTTCTCTGTTTTGCAAACTTTGTATCATCAATACATATTATTTTATAATCAAAAAAGAATAGTTTGGTGATTCAGAGGTAACAGAAGTATACACTACTGTCATTAAACTCCTGAAAATTCTGTCAATTTACCATAGATAAACAAGCACCTTATTTACAACATAAAATAACAAATCACTGTTAAGTAAAATAAATACTGTACCTTCACTGCTACGTGAAGCTTTGCTGTTTTCTTGGATGGTCCTGAGGCTTCATATGTTGTACCATCCACATCTACAGACATTGTGAAGACTGGGGCATGGACAGGGCCAGACTGAGATAACAGCTTATACTGAAGCCCAGGCCTGATCTGATTCAGCCTCATTAGTGCATTCATAAGGTCTATTGCTTTACTATCCAGAACTGCAAGAGAAAGAGGAATGAGATCAGAAATTAAACCACTTGCTTTCATCTATGTTTTGTAGGTTCCTAGTAAACACTACAAACTCAGGTTTTAAAAAAGCAAGAATTTCAAAATGCACATATAAATTCACTTCATAAGTAATTCTAAAATTACTGCTTAAATACTTAAGCTAACATCATTGTAAAAGTAACATGAACATGTTTGCTGTTGTTTAGTTGCTAAGTCAATTCTAACTCTTGGTGACCCCATGGACTGTAGCCCGCCAGGCTCCCCTGTCCATGGGATTTCCCAGGCAAGAGTACTGGAGTGGGTTGCCATTCCCTTCTTCAGGGGATCTCCTCACCCAGGGATCAAACTAGTGTCTCCTGCAATGGCAGGCGGATTCTTTACCCATCAGGGAAGCCCATGCATTACCACAGCTATTAATTAACTTTACTTTGCCAATATTAATATATCTTAAGCAAATGGTGCTTGAAAACAGAAGCTATTCATTTTCTTCAAACTCGAATTCAAATCAATCAAATTCTTCACTTTTTAATTTTTATTTTCCTGAGACATAAATCCTTTCTACCTCACATCTATAAGAATAAAGATTTTACACACTTTTCCTTAAGTTTCGTTTCATCTTCTTATTGGGATCTTTATCATCCCCTAATCCATCTTCAAATGGCCTCTTCAGAGCTGAAGACCCAGCACCTAAAAAAAGGTACAAGAGATTATCAGTTAAAACAATGATTCCACTTACTCTGCAGCTGCTGCTGCTAAGTCGCTTCAGTCGTGTGCGAACCCATACATGGCTCCCCGTCCCTGGGATTCTTCAAGCAAGAACACTGGAGTGGGTTGCCATGTCCTTCTCCAATGCGTGAAAATGAACTCGCTCAGTCATGTCCGACTCTTAGCAGCTCCATGGGCTGCAGCCCACCAGGCTCCTCCACCCATCGGATTTTCCAAGCAAGAGTACTGGAGTGGGGTGCCATTGCCTTCTCTGTCCACTCACTCTACCACATGTATTTAATATGTTCAGGAAGGAAAAATCTTAGGAATCACACAAGGACCATAAGACCCTTTCACTGATCAATTACAATTGTAGGGACTTCCCTAGTGGTCTACTGGTTAAGACTGCACTTCCAACGTAGGGGACATGGGTTCAACCCCCAACTGAGGAACAAAGATCCTACATGACACATGGTGTGGCCAAAATATAAAAAATTTTTTAAATTTTAAAACATATATGTGTTCAGTATAGTTCAGTCCAGTTCAGTCGTGTCTGACTCTTTGCAACCCCACAGACTGCAGCATGCCAGGCTTCCCTGTTGATCACCAACTGCTGGAGTTCACTCAAACTCATGTTCATCAAGTCAGTGATGCCATCCAGCCATCTCATCCTCTGTCGTCCCCTTCTCCTCCCGCCTCAACTCCTCCCAGCATCAGGGTCTTTTCCAATGAGTTGGTTCCTCGAATCAGGTGGCCAAAGTATTAGAGTTTCAGCTTTAGCATCAGTCCCTCCAATGAATATTCAGGACTGATTTCCTTTAGGATAGACTGGTTGGATCTCCTTGCAGTCCAAGGGACTCTCAAGAGTCTTCTCCAATACCACAGTTCAAAAGCATCAACTCTCTGGCGCTCAGCTTTCCTTATGGTCCAAGTCTCACATCCATACATGACTACTGGGAAAAAGCATAGCTTTGACTAGACAGACCTTTATTGGCAAAGTAATGTCTCTGCTTTTTAATATGCTGTCTAGGTTGGTCATACCTTTTCTTCCAAGGAGCAAGTGTCTTTTAATTCCATTGCTGCAGCCACTATCTGCAGTAATTTTATAATCTTGTAATAGCAGAAACTATTAACTGAATCTTCATGAAACAATATTAACCCTTCTTATATTTATTTTCCATTTATTCAAATATATTCATACAAATCTCTATGCATGTATTCACAACTGTATATGCATAAACAGTATATAAGAAAATGTTAAAAGTAGTTATCTCTGGCAGTAAGACTTACTTTCACTTATGTCTTTTCAAATATTTCTCTAAGTTAACATTTATTACATAAATTTTTAAAGTCAACATGTTAAAATCTCATGCTTTTGGAAATCTGATTATTTCTCATACTGCAAAATAATTCTGCCTGCCCATTCAAATTCCTATTCAAGATTTTATTTACAGTTCATCTCATTAAGTTTTCTTCAGCTTCTCTCTCACCTCAATTTTTTATAAGAGTTTCTATGATAGCAGAAATATAAAGTGTCATATGGAGTCTTGTGTCATTGTCTATTTCATATATAGACACGTGTTTCCTTAGTGCTCTAGGAAGGTCAAAGATATTTTCTGCTTATATCTTATAAACTAACATAAGACTTAGAAACAACATAATGGGTATGGAACAAAAACTAAAAACTAATATTATCAATTTCTTAGATAAAGCAACTAGTTAATAACAGTGGCAGACATAAAGCAGGAGCTTTATTGTCCAAAACAAAAACAATCAGAGAAAAGTTTATGAACTGGTCCAAGTACCTTAAAAGACCTCTCTGTGTTTTCACCTTGAAAGCTGGTTGTTGGGTTTCCTAAAGAAAAGTTATGCTCAAAAGATTCATGCCAAAAAAAATAAAATAAAAAATTCATGCCATAATGTTTCCAGATTTTTCTTGGAGATAACTACATATTCTCTGAGCATCAAGATTTATAATCTTTTCGGGTAAACACTGACTTCAGCATTTGCCTGAGTCAATATCTACTACTCAGGTCAGTCAATCTTGTTCTCTCTTCAACAGAAGGCAGTATCTACTTCTATCTGCTTAGTATTATATTTCATCTGCATTACATAAAACTGTATATATGCCAGTCTCCCAGAATGCAGTCTTCAAGAGACAAAGTTAAGAAGGAACAATGTCTATTCAATCACTCTCCCACTCATTAAGTTGCATTAAAAGCTGCTCTCTGATTGCCTGGAATTTACTAGCTGGCTTAAACGTACAGATCTGTTCTCTAAAATCTCCAGCTACATGAACAGTTTGCATGGATTAAGCTTCATTCTACCATCCCTGGTACTGGACAAGGGCTATAAAATCTGGAGCTAATCATAATAGTAACGGGGGTGGAAAGCATGCCTTACAAAAACACAAGCTGTTCTCAGTACATACAGTACCTAGAAACAAGAAATGGTCATTTGAGAGGCAACAATTTTTAAAAACAACAGGTGGGGCGGGTTCAGGTTGGGGAACACGTGTACACCCATGGCAGGTTCATGTTGATGTATGGCAAAACCAATAAATAATGTAAAGTAATTAGCCTCCAATTAAAATAAATTTATATTAAAAAATAAATAAATAAAAAATTTTAATTAAAATACAAAAGAAGAAAAACAAAACAGGAGAGGGCTTTCCATATGCCTGGCACTGTTCTTAATACCTTATATGAATTTATTTAATTCTCACAAGCATCCTATGAAGTCTGTACTTCATCATTCTCATCACAATTTCATTCATGTATTTATCCAGCAACAAATATTAATAGAGCATATTTCTATGTTTAGGACAATTTTAGATGCTAGACACTGAGAACAAAACAATTTCCCTGTTTTTAGAGAGCATGTGTGCACCTGGTGCTGGAGACTAAGCCCAGCATGTTATCTGGTCCCGGGCATAATGGAGAAAAGTAAGAGACTTAAGGGCGAGCAGGCGCTGCTATTTTTTAACATGTGGTGCCCATCAGAAAGGTATCACTTATAGATAAGGTAATTAACTGACAAAGACTCGAAGCAAAGAAAATTCAGCTACTTGGGGAAAGAGACCCAGGAAGAGAAAACTCCACTACAAAGGCCCTCCAGCAGGAACATACTAAGAAACAGCATAAAGGCCTGAGTGGTGGAGTGGCATGAACAACAACTGGACAAGAGAAGACGAAGAGCAAGAGCAGAAGTTCTCAATCTTAACTGCCACTAACTCATCATACGAACTTTTGGAAAACACAAGTTCCACTTCTAGTATGAGAAAGTAAGTCAATGGAAACAGACTTCCTGACGAGAGTAATTAGAAAAGCTGGACCCAACGCAGAATAAATATCTGTTTCTGTGCGATTATGAACTATGGAGTCAAGGTCCAGGAGATGAAGGAAGCCTTGCACTAGGGGCCACATTTCCTTTGGAGGTGTCTTCCACCCCCAGAAGAAGCCACTAAGAACTGAACAGAGCACTTCTTAAAAAACTTTTTTTATTATGGAAAATTTCGAACACTCACAAAAGTATAAAGAGTAGTATAATAAATTCCAATGAATCCATCAATTAGCTTCAAGAATTATCAACATGTGGCTGATCTCATCTCATCCGTATTATTCTCTTGTCCTCTCTTCATTTTTGTTAAACAAAAGATTCTTGTTGGTTATTTATTTTAAATATAGCCATGTGTACATGTCAATTTCAAACTATATAACAATCCCTCCCCTTCAGGTAATGGTAAGTTCTAAATAGAGGACTTTTAATAGCACCCAGGTCTCAGGGATCAAAAACTGAACTTCAAGGACCTCCAAAAGAGGAAGGCCTGGTGAATTTTCCACACTGTGGAGTGGCCCTCTCCAGTGCCATATGTGGGAAGTAAATGAAGTGCAAATAGTCTGGATTTCACAAGGATTGCAGCCCAGCGTCAAATCACCAAAATGCCCAATTCCATTAGTATGATCCAGATTGCCAATTCCGTTAGCCCAGAAGGAACTATAAATCCTCCCTGAAGGACAGCATCATTACTCTAGTCCTTAAATTCTAAAATTTTTCAATTTACATCTCCAGGACTCAAAACAAAAACACACGAAAAGACGAGATATTCTAACAAAAATCATGAGAATCAGCAGAATATAGAAACAGATCAACAAAAGACACTGATGATGAAGCATTCTTTCAGAAACAAACTGTATTAAAGAGAATGATTAGACTTCTCAAAAAGAAAAGACATCAAGAAGAATTTCTGCCACAATATCTAACGCTAGAAAAACCAAGATTCTAGAAATTAAAAACTGAAAGACCTACAATAGGAAAGACAATCCATAATTGAGGGGAACAGACATACCTACCTCAATAATTAAGAATAAAGTTTTAAAAATTTATACTACAGATGTAAAAGATTTAAACAACATAATGATCAAATGTGACCCGACATGTAAAGAATATTCTGACTCTACCAACTGCAGACCACACACACTTTTTCAAAGTATGAATCATTTATAAAAACTGACCATGTGCTGAGCCATAAACTAACTTTCAAAAGTTCAGTTCAGTTGCTCAGTCATATCCAACTCTTTGCAACCCCATGGACTGCAGCATACCAGGCATCCCTGTCCATCACCAACTCCCAAAGCTTTTTCAAAGTCATGTCCATGGAGTCGGTGATGACATCCAACCATCTCATATTCTTCAATCTTTCCCTGCTGCCTACTCCTCCTGCCTTCAATCTTTCCCAGCATCAGGGTTTTTTCCACTGAGTCAGTTCTTCACATCAGGTGGCTAAAGTATTGGAATTTCAGCTTCAGCGTTAGTCCTTCCAACGAATATTCAGGACTGATTTCCTTTAGGACTGAACGGTTTGATCTCCTACAGTTCAAGGGACTCTCAAGAGTCTTCTCCAACACCATAGTTTGAAACCATCAATTCTTCGGGACTCAACTTTCTTTAGAGTCCAACTGGAAAAACCATAGTTTTGACTAGACGGACCTTTGTCAGCAAAGTAATGTCTCTGTTTTTTAACATACTGTTTAGGTTGGTCACAGCTTTTCTTCCAAGGAGCAAGCCGTCTTTCAATTTCATAGCTGGAGTCAACATGTGCAGTGACTTTGGAGCCCCAAAAATTAAAGTTTCTCACTGTTTCCATTGTTTCCCCATCCATTTGCCATGACATGATGGGACCAGATGCCATGAACTTAGTTTTTTGAATACTTAATTTTAAGCCAGCTTTTTCACTCTCCTGTTTCACTTTCATCAAGAGGCTCTTCAGTTCCTCTTCACTTTCTGCCATAAGCGTGGTGTCATCTGCATATCTAAGGTTATTGATATCTCCCCCAGCAATCTTGATTCCAGCTTGTGCTTCATCCAGCCTGCCATTTCACATGATGTACTCTGCATAGAAGTTAAATAAGCAGGGTGACAACACACAGCCTTGACATATTCCTTTCCCAGTTTGGAACCAGTCCGTTGTTCCATGCCCAGTTCTAATTGTTGCTTCCTCACCTGCATACAGATTTCTTAGGGGGTAGACAAGGTGTTCTGGTATTCCAATCTCTTGAAGAATTTTCCAGTTTCTTGTGATCCACACAGTCAAATGCTTTGGTATAGTCATTAAAGCAGAAGTACATGTTTTTCAGAAACTCTCTCTTCTTTTTTGATGACCCAATGGATGTTGGTAATTTGATGTCTGGTTCCTCTGCCTTTTCTAAATCCAGCTTGAATATCTGGAAGTTCATGGTTCACGAACTGCTGAAGCATGGCTTGGAGAATTTTGAGCATTACTTTGTTGGTATGTGAAATGAGTGTAACTGTGCAGTAGTTTGAACATTCACTGGGACTGGAAGAAAAACTGACCTTTTCCAGTCCTGTGGCCACTGCTGAGTTTTCCAGATCTGCTGGCATACTGAGTACAACACTTTCACAGCATCAACTTTTAGGATTTGAAATAGCTCAACTGGAATTCCATCACCTCCACTAGCTTTGTTTATGTAGTGATGCATCCTAAGGCCCACTTGACTTCACACTCCAAGATGTCTGGTTCCAGGTGACTGATGACACCACTGTAGTCATCTGGGTCATGATCCTTTTGGTATACTTCTTTTGTGTCTTCTTGCTACTTCTTCCTAATATCTTCTGCTTCTGTTAGGTCCAAACCATTTCTATCCTTTATTGTGCCCATCTTTGCATGAAGTGTTCCCTTGGTATCTCTAATTTTCTTGAAGAGATTTCTAGTCTTTCCCATTCTATTGTTTTCCTCTATTTCTTTGCACTGATCACTGAGGAAGGCATTTTTATCTCTCCCTGCTATTCTTTGGAACTCTGCATTCAGATGGGTATATTTTTCCTTTAATCCTTTGCCTTTCGCTTCTCTTCTATCCACAGCTATTTTTAAGGCCTCCTCAGATAACCATTTTGCCTTCTTCCATTTCTTTTCCTTGAGGATGGTCCTGGTCACTGCCTCCTATACAACATCACAAACCTCTGTCCGTAGTTCTTCAGGCACTCTGTCAGATCTAATCCCTTGAATTTATTTGTCACTTCCTCTGTATAGTTGTAAGGGATTTGATTTAGTTCATACCTGAATGGTCTAGTGGTTTTCCCTACTTTCTTCAATTTAAGTCTGAATTTGGTGATAAGGAGTTCATGATTTGAGCCACAGTCAGCTCCCAGTCTTATTTTTGCTGACTCTATAGACTTTCATCATCTTCTGCTGCAAAGAATATAATCGATCTGATTTCAATGTTGACCATCAGGTGATGTCCATGTGTAGAGTCGTCTCTTGTGTTGTTGGAAGAGGATGTTTGTTATGACCAGTGTTCTCTTGGCAAAACTCAGCCTTTGCCCTGTTTCATTTCGTACTCCAAGGCCAAAATTGACAGGGGTGGGGAGCAAGGGAATCACACAAAGCATGTTCTCAGATCACAACAGAATAAGTGAGCTCAAAAATAGAGATTAACTAGAAAAATCTTCATTTGTCTGGAAATTAAGTGATGACATTTAA
This sequence comes from Neotragus moschatus, assembly GCA_006410615.1. Classification (NCBI taxonomy): domain Eukaryota; kingdom Metazoa; phylum Chordata; class Mammalia; order Artiodactyla; family Bovidae; genus Neotragus; species Neotragus moschatus. The sequence goes on from SJYA01001622.1 coordinate 201,182, forward strand.
ATGGCTTATGTGGCAAAAAACTGGTAACAAAGGAAAATTTAAAAATAGTTTTAACCAACTGTAATGAAACTACTAATGTAAAAAGAGTACAATGCACATAAATCTGGTCATAAAGGAAAACAGTCTTAATAGTGTATATGATACTATAAGAGGTTAAACACTAATAATGTATTCACCTCAAAATTTTTCTTAAAAGAACAGCAAATTAAACCCAAAGGACGTAGTGAGGAAGAACAAAGGACAAAAACAGAAAGCAATGAAATGAAATAAAATAAAAGCATATGCCAGGAAACGATCAACAAACTCAAAAGGTGATTTATTTTTAAAAACTGATAAATCTGTAGTGAGAATGATTCGGAAAAAAAAAAGGTACAAAAATGTATAAAAGAGGGCATCAATATTCCAGTCACTAAGAAGAGGACCTTATAAACTGCATTATATTTAAATTTACATGAAATGAACAAATTCCTAGAAAAACCCAATTTACCAAAACTCTCATAAGAAGATAACTTTATACACATTAAGGAAATTAGATCCTTAAGTTAAAACCTTTCCACAAAGAAAATCTTGCACCCAAATGGTTTCACTGGTAGATTCTTTCAAACATTTAAAGAAAAAATAACATCAATATTACATAATCTCTTCCAAGGAACAGAAAAAGAAGGACAGATACTTCTCAACTAATTTTAAGAGGCCCGCAAAACCTTAGAGCCAAAATTGGACAAAACATTACAACAAAGGAAAACTGCTGATTAATCTAACACAAAAAAAATCTGTGTTTCTATGATGGGTTCACAAAAACCCCGACAAGGTTGTTCATAGCATCTTTATTCGTCATTTTCAAAAACTAGAGACAAACAAGAAGAGGTGCCAAGAATACACAGAAGAACTATACAAAAAAGATCTTCAAGATCTGGATAATCACGATGGTGTGATCACTCACCTAGAGCCAAACATCCTGGAATGTCAAGTCAAGTGGGCCTTAGAAAGCATCACTACGAACAAAGCTAGTGGAGGTGATGGAATTCCAGTTGAGCTATTTCAAATCCTAAAAGATGATGCTGTGGAAGTGCTGCACTCAATATGCCAGCAAATTTGGAAAATTCAGCAGTGGCCACAGGACTGGAAAAGGTCAGTTTTCATTCCAACCCCAAAGAAAGGCAATGCCAAAGAATGCTCAAGCTACCACATAATTGCACCCATCTTACAAGCTGGTAAAGTAATGCTCAAAACTCTCCAAGCCAGGCTTCAGCAATATGTGAACAGTGAAATTCCAGATGTTCAAGCTGGTTTTACAAAAGGCAGAGGAACCAGAGATCAAATTGCCAACATCCGCTGCATCATGGAAAAAGCAAGAGAGTTCCAGAAAAACATCTATTTCTGCTTTATTGACTATCCCAAAACCTTTGACTGTGTGGATCACAAGAAACTGTGGAAAATTCTGAGAGAGCTGGGAATACCAGACCACCTAACCTGCCTCTTGAGAAACCTAGATACAGGTCAGGAAGCAACAGCTAGAACTGGACATAGAACAACAGACTGCTTCCAAATAGGAAAAGAAATACGTCAAGGCTGTATATTGTCACTCTGCTTATTTAACTTATATGCAGAGTACATCATGAGAAACGCTGGGCTGGAAGAAACACAAGCTGGACTCAAGATTGCCGGGAAAAATATCAATAACCTCAGATATGCAGATGATACCAATCTTATGGCAGAAAGTGACGAGGACCTAAAAAGCCTCTTAATGAAAGTGAAAGAGGAGAGTGAAAAAGTTGGCTTACAGCTCAACATTCAGAAAACGAAGATCATGGCATCCAGTCCCATCACTTCATGGGAAACAGATGGGGAAACAGTGTTAGCCTTTATTTTGGAGGGCTCCAAAATCACTGCAGATGGTGACTGTAGCCATGAAATTAAAAGACGCTTACTCCTTGGAAGAAAAAGTTATGACCAATCTAGTTAGTATATTGAAAAGCAGAAACATTACTTTGCCAACAAAGGTCCGTCTAGTCAAGACTATGGTTTTTCCAGTGGTCATGTATGGATGTGAGAGTTGGGACTGTGAAGAAAGCTGAGCGACGAAGAATTGATGCTTTCAAACTGTGGTGTTGGAGAAGACTCCTGAGAGTCCCTTGGACTGCAAGGAAATCCAACCCTCCATTCTGAAGGAGATCAGCCCTGGGATTTCTTTGGAAGGAATGATGCTAAAGCTGAAGCTCCAGTTCTTTGGCCACCTCATGTGAAGAGTTGACTCACTGGAAAAGACTCTGATGCTGGGAGGGATTAGGGGCAGGAGGAGAAGGGGACGACCGAGGATGAGATGACTAGATGGCATCAATGGCTCGATGGACGTGAGTCTGAGTGAACTCCGAGAGTTGGTGATGGACAGGGAGGCCTGGCATGCTGCGATTCACGCAGTCGCAAAGAGTCAGACACGACTGAGCGACTGAACTGAACTGAATTGAAAGACAAACAAAATGTCCTACAATAGGTGCATGACTTAACCAAACTTTCATTCATCTGTGGCACAGAATCCTACTTAACAGTAAAAAGGAATAAACTATTGACATGTGCCAGCAACTTGGATGGGTCACAAAAGTATCATGCTAAGTGGATAGATGAGGATCTAAAAAAAATCACATGATAACTTCATTGATATAAAATTCTTGAAGTAACAAAATTATAGAGATGGGAAAAATCAAGTTTCCAAGCCTTGAAGGCTTCCCTTGTGGCTCAGCTGGTAAAGAATCCGCCTGCAATGTGGGAGACCTGGGTTCGATCCCTGGGTTGGGAAGATCCCCTTGAGAAGGGAAAAGCTACCCACTCCTATTTGCAAAGAGTCAGACATGACTAAGTGACTTGCACTCCAAGGCTTGCGGATGGCTGAAAGAAGAGGAGTGGTATTGCTCTAAATGAGCCGCATACACGAGTTCTCTGTGGTGATGAAATTGTCTGTGTCTTGACTGCCATGGGGGTTACACAAATCTACACATGTGATAAAGTGGCATAAAACCTATATCCACATTGTATAAATGTCAATTTCTTGGTTTCCATATTCTCCTAGTTACATAAGATGTAATGACTGGGAGAAACCAGGTGAAGGTTCCATGGGACATCTCTGTACAATCTTAGCAATTTCCTATGAATCTGTAATTATAGATAATAAGGGGAACAACAAAAAGAAAACTGCTGCTTAATTGAGAACAGATAAGATGAGCAAGGAAGACCAGGCACAGCAGACAGACAGTAACAAAGGCAAGAAATCACAAGGGCAACTTAGGCCAAGATGGCAGCAGTGAAGAAGTTAAAGAGCTGAATACCAGACACACTTTGAAAGTAAAACAGCCAGGTTTGCTGATGATGTGCATGTAGCTGAATTAGAAAGAGAAGATTCAAGGGTGAAGGTTTTTGACCTGAGCATGGAGATGGGTAGGTTCCAACGTCTGGGATGGCGATAACTATGAGAAGAACAGGTGAGAAGGAGAGTGAGGACAGGACATCTGAAGTGTGAGATGTCTGTGAGATATCCATGTGGAAACACTGAGAGGCATTTAGATAAGGAGGGCTGAGGACAAGGGCTGGAAGTCTAGAGTAAAAATATAAACTTGGGAATCTGCAGTGAATAGAAGGTATTTCAAGAAAAGAAACTACATGACGTCTCTGAAAGAGTCTAAATGGGGGTAAATAAAGAAAAATGGTCCGAGGTCTGCACCCAGGACACTTTAATATTCGAAATCAGGAAGATAAGAAAAAACAAAGACAGCTGAGTAAAGTACAGTGGTATAAAGATCCATGACAAAGTAATGACCTGGAGGTCAAATGAAAAATAGTACTTCATGTCAGAAAAAGTGTCTGACAATAGCAAATATTGTTGAGGATATAAACAACAGGAATTCTCATACACTTCTGGTAGGAATATAAATTGCTATGTGTACTACTTCCTAGATCATATACTGATCCACAGTAATTCCTGCATCTATACTCTAGAAGGCATATATAAGTACGCTCCCAGCAACAATGTGGGTGGCTGCCAAAAAATAAAAAGAAGCCTAATGTCCTTCCAAAGTACAATGGCTAAGCTACAGCATATTCATAATGGACATTGTGTAAGTATAAAATGAACTATGACCATATGCAGTAACATGAAAGTATCCCAAATAACACTGGACAGAAACACGCCAGTCACGGAAGATAAAATTCAGTAGGATTTTATTTCTACAAAGTTCTAGGCAATAGCAAATTAAATTACGAAAGCATACAAAAGTGGAAAAGCTTTAAAGAAAATCAAGAATATTATCAAAAATCAGTAGTTCAAGGAGCAGGGAAATGATGTGTTAGGATAAATAAATGTTTCTGAGAAGCTGACAATGTTCTGTTTCTTAACTAGGATGGTGATTACATGGAATTTTTAAATAATTACTTTTTTAATGACACAACTGAGAGACGGAACTGATTTTATACTTTTCTATATATAACTAATTATAGCAGATAAAGTATTCACCTGTGTCCAGTGTTGCTGAAAAGGTCACAGGAGACACTCAGAGAGATGAGGAAGAAAGTCTGGTTAGAATAAGCTTTAAAGAAAAGTAAGGAAAAGGAAAAAGAAACAGGCCACTCTTTCTGAAAGTACTCCTATAAAAGGGAGCAGCTTCTTCCTGTAGGAGAAAGTTGCAGAACCAAGGGAGAGTTTAGCTTTGTTTTTCAAATGAGAGACATTAGAGCAGGTTTTTATGCTGATGAGAATGGTTCAGCAGAAAAGGAGGAATTCATGCTGGTCAGAAAAGAATTGCTAGGATGATGTCCATCTATAGGCAAAAGGGGATGTGATATAGTGAATGAGTAGAAAGGCTGGACTTTTCCCAGTCAAGGGAAGGAAAGTTAAGTGCAAGGGGACTTCAAGCAAACAAGGTCATCAGTTGAGAAAGAGGGCTGGGGAGAAAAGTGTAAAGTGACAGAAGATGGTCGACAGCTGTCTAGGAAAACTGGAGAACTCTAGAACTTACAAGAGAATTGCCAGCCAACACAAATAGTCTACTTAAGGTTAATGTCTGAAACTTAAAGGGAAAAGAGTTAAGATGTCCAAGTACGTTTTTCTTCAATGATGTCTAACAACCTGGGGTAGGGAAAGAGTTGGATTTCAACCAGAGTTGCTGGGAAGACAGGATCAACAAAGAAGGTATATGCTAGCAAGTGATCATAATGATAGACCATGTGACTATAAGGAGAGACGTGACAGAAGTGAGAACATGAGGAAGGTGAAGCACTGTGAGAAGTTAACAGAATCAAAGATGAGTATCAAGAATTGGATCAGAAGTACTAGACATTATATAACAACTAGAGGCAGTTACAGTGTGGGAGTTTTGAGAATGAATTAGGGAGAGGGCACAAGCATACACACTGAAGACAAGACCTAGGATATGTCCTCAAAATGCACACCTGAGATGAAGTAGAAAATATCGGTGAGAGAGGATGTCAAGGAATTAAGAAGTCAGAATTCTAAAGAAAAAAATTCTCTAAATGCATACTGAAATCACCAAGAATTCTAAGAATAAAGTTTAAAAGCCAGGTGCTAAAAACATGAAAGCATGAAGAACAATGCAGCTCATGTCTGGAGGCAACAGCCTTGACTCCGTCATCTTATGGCCAAGCCATGCAGCCAGTAACTGATAGGACTCAAATGGAAACACCAACTGTCTGGTTCTATTTTAAGCTATAAATTGACAGATCAGCAGTTCCCAAACTCTTGAGAACTTTAACTCTTAAGTTAAAAGAACTCTAAGTCACATAACAATAAACTTTTACTATCCAGTAAAAGACAAAACACAAAACCAGAAGAACTACTACGAATTTAGTGACTAAAATAAAATTTTTCATTATTAACTCTAAGAATCTACAAATATATATATGAAATTTCTATTCAGTCATTCAATCTAGGGACATGGTTATGTGAATCTCTTTCAAAAATGCTGCTGAGTGAGCACTCTCTGCAAGAAAATGGTTATCATTCCACAAACACTTATTGAGCATTGATTTGTAATAGCTCTGTGGTGAGCTCTGGAGGATTCCTTGCCCATGAGGAATTTACAGCAGAAGGCAGTGATGCTCAAACTTTTCAGTCTCAGGACCACTTTATCCTCTTAAAAAATTACTGAGCACCCAAAGAACTTTGCTGGGTAGTTTCAATCAAGAGTTAGCATATTAGAAATTAAGAAAAAAATTTTAATACAAAAAATTCGTTAGCATCAGAGTGACGGTGCCATGCCATCACAAGTCATATGCAGCTTCTAGAAAACTGTAAACACATGAAAGAGCAGAAATGGGTGGAAAAAAAGCTTTAGTATCATTATGAAATAATTTTGATTTGGTAGACTCCCTGAAAAGTGTTTTCAGTTCAGTCTCTCAGTCGTGTCCGACTCTTTGCAACCCCATGAATCGCAGCATGCCAGGCCTCCCTGTCCATCACCAACCCCCAGAGTTCACTCAGACTCACGTCCATCGAGTCAGTGATGCCATCCAGACATCTCATCCTCTGTCGTCCCCTTCTCTTCCTGCCCCCAATCCCTCCCAGCATCAGAGTCCTTTCCAATGAGTCAACTCTTCACATGAGGTGGCCAAAGTACTGGAGCTTCAGCTTTAGCATCATTCCCTCCAAAGAAATCCCAGGGCCCATCTCCTTCAGAATGCACTGGTTGGATCTCCTTGCAGTCCAAGGGACTCTCAACAGTCTTCTCCAACACCACAGTTCAAAAGCATCGATTCTTCGGCACTCAGCCTGCTTCACAGTCCAATTCTCGCATCCATACATGACCACTGGAAAAATCATAGCCTTGACTAGACGGACCTTAGTCGGCAAAGTAATATCTCTGCTTTTGAATATGCTGTCTAGGTTGGTCATAACTTTTCTTCCAAGGAGTAAGCGTCTTTTGATTTCATGGCTGCAGTCACCATCTGCAGTGATTTTGGAGCCCAGAAAAATAAAGTCTGACACTGTTTCCACTGTTTCCCCGTCTATATCTCATGAAGTGATGGGACTAGATGCCATGACCTTCGTTTTCTGAATGTTGAGCCTTAGGCCAACTTTTTCACTCTGCTTTTTCTTAACTCCAGAAAGAATGAAGGGATGGAGCCAAAGCGAAAACAAAACCCAGCTGTGTATATGACTGGTGAAAGAAGCAAGGTCCGATGCTGTAAAGAGCATTACTGCATAGGAACCTGGAATGTCAGGTCCATGAATCAAGGCAAATTGGAAGTGGTCAAACAGGAGATGGCAANCCTCTTTCACTTTCATCAAGAGGCTTTTTAGTTCCTCTTCACTTTCTGCCATAAGGGTGGTGTCATCTGCATATCTGAGGTTATTGATATTTCTCCCAGCAATCTTGATTCCAGCTTGTGTTTCTTCCAGTCCAGCATTTCTCATGATGTACTCTGCATATAAGTTAAATAAGCAGGGTGACAATATACAGCCTTGATGTACTCCTTTTCCTATTTGGAACCAGTCTATTGTTCCATGTCCAGTTCTAACTGTTGCTTCCTGACTTGCATACAGGTTTATAAAGAGGCATATCAGGTGGTCTGATATTCCCATCTCTTTCGGAATTTTCCACAGTTTACTGTGATCCGCACAGTCAAAGGCTTTGGCATAGTCAATAAAGCAGAAATATATGTTTTTCTGGAACTCTCTTGCTTTTTTGATGATCCAGTGCATATTGGCAATTTGATCTCTGATTCCTCTGCCTTTTTCTAAAATCAGCTTGATCATCTGGAAGTTCATGGTTCATGTATTGCTGTAGCCTGGCTTGGATTACAGTGTAGTGTAGTAATGATGATACAGATGAAGGACTGTGTTTCCATAAGAGGTGAGATGAGTAGGTTGAGTGACCAAAGTTCATATTTTCATCATTTAAGTCAGTCTTACATTACATGCATAACAAACTAGATGAAAGTAGAAGATTGTGAAGAAAGGAAGCCAACATATAATCCAAACAGTCACAAGAAAACAGAATTTACTTTCTCTAAAAATTTAAAAATATGGATTTTAAGTACTGTGAAATGCAAGGATGCTCTAATATAGTTTTAATAATATGGCTGACTACCAGTTATAAATAGCTATATCTAAGATAACTTTTCATAAAAATTTAATGGAGATAATCCTTATATTTCTAATTGACTAACAGCAAAATCGCATATAGGTATGTATGCATAACTGAGTTAAATGAACCACAAAGAGCCATATTTTTTTTTATTTCCAATTAGGTCATTTATTGGTCATCAACATAAGTCATCTGCTAGTGTCCAAGCTAGCAAATGTCAGGAGACATGCTTCTAAATAATAAAGTTTCTGAAATTCTTAACTTTTTCATGCTAAATTGGCCTAGGACAATTTTAGTTCATCGATTGAATAATGTTATATCAAATCCACTCATGGTAGCAGATGTTGGATTACTAGAGCCAGAGTTTAATAGAAGCTGGAGAAACCACACCTTCTAAAGAACAGTGGACGGTGACAGCAGCCAAAGCCAAAGCTTCCGAAACCAGAGCCATATCCGTAGCCTCCAAAGCCAGAGCCGTAGCCCAGCCTGTGGAAGCTGCTGCATCCACAGCCACGGCCAAAACCCAGGCTGCCAAAGCCTCTGTAGCCGTAGCCCAGGCCTCCGTAGTGGTTGCTGTAATGGGACATGGTGTCAGGGGTGGTGAGTCCGGTTTGCTGTTCAAGACCAGGTCCTGAGTATGAATGTCAGCACGTGCAGAGGGATGCTTATATACCCTTGTCACAACACGTGGTGATACATGAGGCCATTTTTTGTATCATTCCAAACTGTGCATTTACCGGAGGCCAATTGTTAACCTGTTTGCTGACACAAGGAGAGGCACACACTCATTAAAATGCTTGCGATTGCATAACTGCCTGGTTAAAATGTTCTTGAACTCATTACATTCCTTTTTAATGAGAGAAGAAAATATCTTCAAAGTCACAAAATAAAAATTCCCTGAACAGAATTCTTCATTACTAAGCACATTGCGTCATTCATACTTGATGGTGTTTCCTCATTGAGCATTTTTTTTTCATTTTCATAGCATTCTTTGGATTGTCGTGTATTAATTCCACCTAGATTTAAATTCAATGATCAAAATTAAAAATTTTAAGTCTATAAAATTATTTAAAGAAATATCACATTTATTTATCATTTGTATATACACATATAGATTATATATAATATGCACATATATAATATGTATACATGTATACTCAAAAGAAAACTATTTTGATTTTATTGAACAGCTTACAAAACATCTTTGGTTTATCAATATAATAAAATTTATTTCAGGAACTGAGGGACTATCTAATGGAACAAGCTCACTTTTTATAATCAGTCTGAAAAGTATGAAAAAATATTCTCTTTACATCATTACATACTTTCCCAAAATAGACAATACCTAAAATATCTAAAAATATAGATTTTTTTTGAGTAGAAATAATCTTTTTAATAAGTGGTGGTGGAGAGAATTTCATTCTTGTTGAAGAATGAAATTAGTATAATTCTGTAGTACAATATACAAAAATAGACACAAAATGGAGTAAAGACCTAAATTTAATACTAGATACTATAAAGCTTTTAGTTTCATTGATCTTTGCTATTGTTTTATTCACCTCTATTTTATTTATTTCTGCTCTGATTATTTAGAATTTCTTTCCTTAACATAACTTTGAGTTTTTCTGTTCTTTCTCTAGTTGGTTTAAGTATAAAGTTAGTTTGTTTATTTGAGATTTTTCTGTTTCCTTAGGTAAGATTTTCTGTCTGAATAATCTCTGCACTGATAAAAGAAGGATTTTAAAGTCCCCAATTTTAATTGTCTAACTGACTTGATTTCTTTTTATGGCCATGCTCCTATCTTGAGTGCATATAAATTTACAATTGTCATATCTTCTTGGATTGATCCATTCATCATTATGCAGTAGCCTTCTTTGTCTCTTGTGACAGTTCATATTTTAATGTCTGATGTGAGTTCTGCTACTCCAGCATTCTTTTGATATTCATTTGCAGTAAATATATTTTGCCATCCTTTCACTTTCAATTTGTATGTGTTCCTAGATCTGAAGCAGTTCTCTTGTAGACAGCATATATGTGAATTTGTATTTGTATCCATTCGGCCAGTCTATGTTTTCTGTTTGGAACACTTAATCCATTTACATTTAAGGTAATTATCGATTTATATGTTACTATTGCCATTTTGCTAATTACTTTGGATTTACTTTTGTAAAGGCAGGGTATATTTTCTATGAAGAGTCAGCTCTCTACTTTATTGTGCAATATCCCGGGTAACATTAACCTCTGCATCTTGTACTACTACATTCTTTACAAACAGTGCTTCCTATTTTAGAATAACATTAGCATTTAGTTCAGTTCAGTTCATTTCAGTTCAGTCGCTCAGTCGTTTCTGACTCTTTAAGACCCCATGAATCGCAGCACACCAGGCCTCCCTGTTCATCACCAACTCCCAGAGTTCACTCAGACTCGTGTCCATCAAGTCAGTGATGCCATCCAGCCATCTCATCCTCTGTCATCCCCTTCTCCTCCTGCCCCCAATCCCTCCCAGCATCAGGGTTTTCCAATGAGTCAGCTCTTTGCATGAGGTGGCCAAAGTATTGGAGTTTCAGCTTCAGTCCTTCCAATGAACACCCAGGACTGGTCTCCTTTAGGATGGATTGGTTGGATCTCTGTACATATATTTAAAAAAAAAAAAAAAAACTGGCTTAAAACTCAACATTCAAAGAACTAAGATCATGGCATTTGGTCCCATCACTTCATGGCAAATAGATGAGTAAAAAATGTAAACAGTAATAGACTTTATTTTCTTGGGCTTTAAAATCACTGAGGACAGTGATTGCAGCCACAAAATTAAAAGATGCTTGCTCCTTGGAAGAAAAGCTATGACAATCCTAGACAGCATTTTAAAAAGGAGAGAAATCACTTTGCTTTCTAAGGTCTGTCTAGTCAAAGCTATGGTTTTTCCAGTAGTCACGTATGGATGTAAGAGTTGGACCATAAAGAAGGTTGAGCACTGAAGAACTGATGCTTTCCAATTGTGATGCTAAGGAAGACTCTTGAAAGCCTCTTGGTCATCAAGGAGACCAAGCCAGTCAATCCTAGAGGAAACTAACCCTGAATATTCATTGGAAGGACTGATGCTGAAGCTGAAGCTCCAGTACTTTGGTCACCTGATGTGAAGAACCGACTCATGAAAAGGCCCTGATTCTGGGAGAGATTGAAGGTAGGAGGAGAAGGGAACGCTGGAGGTTGAGATGGTTGAATGGCATCACTGACTCAGTGGACATGAGTTTGAACCACTCCAGGAAGATAGTGAAGGACAAGGAAGCCTGACATGCTGCAGTCCATATGGTTGCAAAGAGTCAGAGATGACTGAGTGATTAACCAACAACAACAATTGTGCATGTAACACATCTTCCTCACTTTTCACAGTGGTTACATATGGAAATAATGCACCTGAGAACAACTTTAAGATATTCGGCTCAGTTCAGTTCAGTCGCTCAGTCGTGTCCAACTCTTTGCGACCCCATGAATCACAGCACACCAGGCCTCCCTGTCCATCACCAACTTCCGAAGTTCACTCAGACTCATGCCCATCGAATCCATCGAATCCATCGAATCCATGATGCCATCCAGCCATCTCATCCTCTGTTGTCCCCTTCTCCTCCTGCCCACAATCCCTCCCAGCATCACAGTCTTTTCCAATGAATCAACTCTTCACATGAGGTGGCCAAAGTACTGGAGTTTCAGCTTTAGCATCATTCCCTCCAAAGAAATCCCAGGGCCGATCTCCTTCAGAATGGACTGGTTGGATCTCCTTGCAGTCCAAGGGACTCTCAAGAGTCTTCTCCAACACCACAGTTCAAAAGCATCGATTCTCCGGCGCTCAGCTTTCTTCACAGTCCAACTCTCACATCCATACAGAAATACATCAGAGTTCAGAGGATTTCCTTCTGAGTGTCTGATTTGTTGCCAAGACTCTGGTGAATAAGTCTGTGGTCTGTGAAAATCTGAAAAAAAATTAGTACAAAGGTGACAGTGGACGTGCAAAGAAGAGGAAAGGGACTATTTTTAATTCTCATAAAAAGAATGATCTGGTGGACTGGTGATCCAGTGTTAAGACTCTGCCTAGCAATGCAAAGCACACCAGTTAGATCCCTGGTATGGGAAGATACCACATGCCACAGAGCAACTAAGCCCCATGAGGAGCAGCAAATGAGTCCAATTACTGCAATCACCGATGCTTGTGGTGTCTAGAGCCTGGGAACTGCAACAAAAGAATCCACTGCAATGAGAAGCCTGTGCACTGCAATGAAGAGTAGACCCTGCTTGCAGCAACTAGAAAAAGCCACATGCAGCTGCAAAGACCCACTGTAACCAAAAATTAAGCAAATAAATACATAAATAGATAAACATTAAAAAAAATTACTCGACCTGGAGAAAATCCTTGGTATGAGTTTATTGAATGAATGACTGAAAAGAAAAGTAGGTATCTTATAGGTTCTGGTGATATGTGGACACAGCAGTTTTGTATTCCAGTGAAGTCGGTGAAAGTAATAAATAATAATAGGCATACTACCAGGCAGAAGGATATGGTAGTGCTGCAGGAGCCTTGGGTGGCCTCAGATAGCCATCCCCCACTGTCCCTGCTGTCTGGCCTCTGTCATGGCCCGGCCCTTCTTGAGTGGAGACTAGGACCCCGTGTAGAAAGCCCTTCATCCTGAGAAACAAGGCACAGTGGAAAAATGACCTCGCCCTCACCCATCACGCACCATCAGGTGCTAAACCATTTGTAGATGACCTGCTTCTGGGTTGGGATTTCCCACTTAGCAGAGCAGCTCACTCACTGTTCTTGTTGTTTAGTCTCTCAGTCGTGTCCAACTCTTTGCGAACTCATGAACAGCAGCACACCAGACTTCCCTGTCCTTCGCCTTCTCACAGAGCTTGCTCAAACTCATGTCCATTAAGTCAATGAAGCCATGCAACCATCTCATCCTCTGTCATCCCCTTCTCCCCCTGCCTTCAATCTTTCCCAGAATCAGGGTTTTTTCCAGTGAGTAGGCTCTGGGCATCAGGTGGCCAAAGTACTGGAGCTTGAGCTTCAGCATCAGTTCTTTCCGTGAATATTCAGGGTTGATTTCCTTTACAATCGACTGGTTTGATCTCCTTGGTATCTCTGGTGGCCCAGATGTAAAGTATATGCCTGAAATGCAGGAGACCTTGGTTCAATCCATGGGTCAGGATGATCCTCTGGAGAAGGGCATGGCAATCCACCCCAGTATTCTTGCCTAGAGAATTCCATGGAGAGAGGAGCCTGGCAGGCTACAGTCCATAGGATCACAAAGAGTTGGACAGGACTGAGCAACTAACACTTCCCTCACTTCCATCTATTGAATATCATCCCTTGAGACAAGGGTTTGGGGAAAAAACAAGAGTAATAATAATCCTTACATGAGAAAGAGCCTTTAGACTGACTGATGGGTTGGGATTGAGGTCTTTAAGAGCAGACACTAGTTTCAATTTTAGTTTGTTTCTTTGTTTCAACTGTGAATTCTAACAAAAGCTGTGAGAGAAGTGGAATCCATCTTTCAGATGAGATGGTTGGAATGCCAGAAGCTGTGGACATATGAGCAGAAGAAACCCACTAGGAAATGGTGCAGGGGAACATGGAGACCCTGACTGAGAAGCAGTCCATGCTGGATGCCACTGGAGCAAATAGAATGAAGGAGGTGAGGTCTTTATGAACAGCAAAGCACCAGCTGAGAATTATATTTGATTCACAGTCCAAAAGGGTTAAATCTCAGACCATCAGAGGGAAGAACAAAATGCGGGTAATCTTGATTCTGTACTTTACTGTTACCATTTTTCTTCTCTTCTCTAGTCTTCTTCTTAACCCATATATTGCTCTCCTATTCTACCTCTCTTTAAATCTGATTCTGCACTCATTCCCACTACATGCTTTGACGATCTAAATCATTTGTTCTTATCTATTTTTCCAATTAATATTTTATCCCTCTCTTTGGGTCTCTAGTTCTATCATAATATTTTTGCTTTTAAGTTTTCTTTATTCTATGTGTCCCAGCCCCTTATTTTCTGTCAGGTAATTAGCAAAATTTTTTCATAATATATTACTTATTCATTAAGCTTTTAGATATTTTTTTAAAAAGATTTATATACTTCAAAAATTATGAAGAAACCAATACATTGTAATTTCTTTAAAAATTAAATTAAAAAGTAGAAAAACTATAATATTTTAAACAAAGCTTCTTAAAATCCCAATGCCTTGAATATTTCCAGAACTGAATATGCAGTGATGAAATTACTGAGACAAGAATAGATATCTGAAGTTGGTGGCTAGTCATCTGCTCTTTCTTGGTTCACTCTGTGAAGATAGTAAACCCAGCCCATGTTTAAGTTCCTCTGAACATGATCATATCTTGTACTTGCATGAAGTGAACATGTTCACTTTCCATGGTTTAAACATGTTACTGAAAATTTTGCTTTGTTTTGCTACTGTTGCTCTCTTGTGATTTGTCTTGAGGTTTATAAATAATGTTTCTATTGAGATATAATTGACATATATTATTATATTAGTTTCAGGTATAAAGCATATTGATCCAGAATTTGCATACATTGCAAAATGATCATCATAATAAATATAATTAAATCTATTGCCACACACTTACAATTTTTCCCTGTGATAAAACTATTATCTCTTACTCTATTGATAACTTTCAAATGTACAGTGTGGTGTTTTTAATCATATTTCCTATTATATCCCTATGATAATTATTTTATAACTGGAAGTGTATAACTTTTGACCATTTTCACCCATTTTTCCCAACCCTCAGTCCCTGTCTCTGGCAACCACCAATCTATTCTATCTGTGAGTTCAGATTTTTGTTTTTTTAATCCAGTGTATAAGTAAGATCATACAATATTTGTCTTTCTTTGTCTCATATCACTTAACATAATGCCTAGAAAGTCCTTCTATGTGTTGCAAGTAGAAATATTTCTTTTTATGGCTGAATAATATTTCACACATTTTCTTTGTCCATTTTTCCATCAATTGTCTCTTAGGTTGATTCCAAACCTGGGCTATTGTAAATAGTGCTGCAGTGAACATGGGGAGGGTGCAATGTGCTTTTCCTTTTTTCTTTCTTTCTTTTAGCCCTGCCATGTGGCTTGTAGCAAGTTGTGGAAAATTCTTAAATAGCAGGAAATACTAGACCACCTTGCTTGCCTCCTGCAAAACCTGTATGAAGGTCAAGAAGCAAGAGTTAGAACTTGTCATGGAACAACAAACTGGTTCAAAATTGGGAAAGGAGCACAAGCTGGAATCAAGAAGCTGGGAGAAATATCAATAACCTCAGATATGCAGATTTCACTATCCTTATGGCAGAAAGCAAAGAGGAAATAAAAAGCCTTTTGATGAAGCTGAAAGAGGAGAGTGAAAAAGCTGGCTTAAAACTCAACCTTCATAAAATGAAGATCATGGCATCTGGTCCCATCACTTCATGGCAAATAGATGGGGAAACAATGGAAACAGTGAGAGACTTTATTTTCTTGGGCTCCAAAATCACTGCAGATCATGACTGCAGCCATGAAATTAAAAGATGCTTGCTCCTTGGAAGAAAACCTATTGCAAACTTGTTGCTGTGATGTGCTTAGCTGTTCAGTCGTTTTCAACTCTTTGTGACCCCATGGACTATAGCCCCCAGGCTCCTCTGTACCTAGGGATTTTCCAGGCAAGAATATTGGAAGGATTTCAATGCCCTTCTCCAGGGGATCTTCCCAACCCAGGGATCAAACCTAGGTCTCCCACTTTGCAGGCAGATTCTTTACCATCTGAGTGACCAGGGAAACCCATGATAAACCTAGACAGGATATTAAAAAGTACAGACCTTGCTTTGCCAACAAAGGTCTGTATAGTCAAAGTTATGATTTTTCTAGTAGTCATGTGTGGATGTGAGAGTTAGACCATAAAGAAGGCTGAGCATTGACGAACTGATGTTTTTGAACTGTGGGGCTGGAGAAAACTCTTGAAAGGCCCTTGGACTGCAAGAAGATTAAACCAGTCAGTCTTCAAGGAAATCAGTGATAAATATTTATTGGAAGGACTAATGTTGATGCTGGGAAAGATTGAAGGTAGGAAGAGAAGGGGATGACAGAAGATGAAGTGGTTGGACGGCATCACTGACTCAATGGACATGAGTTTGAGCAGGCTACCAGAGATGGTAATGGATGGGGAAGCCTGGCATGCTGCAATCCTGGGGTCACAAAGAGTCAGAGTGAACTGAGCAACTGAACAACAACAAATATAGCTTGTGGGATCTCAGTTCCCTGACCGGGAATTGAACCTGGTTCATGGCAGTGAAAGTCCAGAATCCTAACCAGTAAATCACAAGGGAACTCCCGGAAAATTTCTCTTTGAGTTAGTGTTTTAATAACATTTTTGATAATACTTTTACCTAACTATATCTGTTTCCTGTCATTCCAAACAAAAATACTTTTTAAATTAATAAAAAAAATAAATTGGGCATGCTACAACTTGTAATGATTCCCTAAGATAAATTATTTATTCAAATGGCCTTTGGCATTTGAAGGAATATTTAACTCAAAGTACTAATTATTCCTATTGTTAAGTCCTGTTTTGTCCTTTATCAAATTTATGTTTATTATTTTTTAGAAAAAAACAGATGGCAAAAACTATAGCTTTTTCAAGGAGTAATTTTGAAATCAAATGATGACAAATAAATCTAACAAGTTTAAGAATCATTCCATGGATGAGCAAGTAATCTGCTTGATTAAGTGTAACGAGGGCTAATTTTTATTCTTATTCCAATGAATATAGCTATGTTCACATGAGATGAAATTCAGTAGATTTTACAAACTTTTTGAAAACTGAATAATGAAATATGGCATGATTTGTTTGTGTATATTCAAAGAAAATACTATCTAACTATATAATTAGAACAAAATGTTTTGAAACAATGCTGTGAAATATTTGAACCAGGTTATATTTTTATTGATTTCATTCTAGGTTAAATAATGGAACAATGTTAATATCCTTTGGATATTAATTATCTTTGGACGCTGATAAATATACATTTCTTTTGAGAGAAAGAAATGTTTTAATACTGTGGATATATTATTTTACATATATTTTAATAATATGGATGACTACCAGTTATAAATAGGTATATCAAAGATGACTTATTTTCATAAAAAATTAACAGAGNCTTGTTCCTTTACACGAAGCTGTCTAGTTTTTCCAGCACCACTTATTGAAGGGACTGCCTCTTCTCCATTGTATGCTCTTGACTCCTTTGTGGTACATTAATTGACCACAAGTCATTGAGGGTTTTTTTCTGGGGTTTCTGTCCTGTTCCACTGATCTCTGTTTTTGTGCTAGCACCTTACTGTTTTGATTACTAAAGCTCTGTAATATAGTCTGAAGTCAGGGAACATGGTTCTTTCAGCTCCATTCTTCTTTCTCAAGATTATTTTGGCTACTTGGGGTCTTAAAGAGTGTTGTTAGGGTCCATCCACAGTAGTGTAAGGATATCAGAGTAGTGTAAGGATAACCACGTACCACTATTTTTCAGTAATTTGCTTCCCAAGTGCTTGATGAGGAAGCAAGGAGCGGTATATGATGGAGCTCTTGGTTACTATGAGGAGAGGAACATGAAATTTGATCTAGTTGCTAACTGCACCCAAAGCTTCTCTGAGAACCTGCACAGCCTCATGTAGGGCTTCCACAACCTTAGAAATCTCTAGCAGAGAAAATCTGTGCCCAGGATCAGCTATGCACTAGGAGAGGGAAAGAAATGAAGAGAAAACAGAGGGCATGGAAATAGGAATGAGGCACAGAGGGAGAAGAAGGGGAAAAAAGACTCAAGTCATAAGGAAGGCTAGAGAAGGGATATGTTGTAACCTTAACTTGTCTGGCTTCCTAAATTAAATAGACCTATGTCCTAGATCTTCCAGGGAGATTTTGATTTCAAATCATTGTTTTTATTGTCAGACTGTGAATCTTAAATTTAAATTCAGGAAAATGGCCATCCGATGGAAAGTACATGAAAATAAATGCCTCCAAGTTACATGGACCCTGAAGACATATTTAACAATCAACTTCTGGTCCTATGAGCATGTTGAATGTAACCTATTATTGAGAGCAAGTGAGTTATGTATTTTACAACAGACAACATTATCTCTGGTGATTGCTTCTCTGAATTAATTATGGTTGACAGGGATTTCTTGGAACTAACTTGGGCTTTAGGATTATTTTTTTCCTTAGGGACGGTGTGAGCCTTATTTAACTGGCATTTCTAATGTCTCTAGAGTTTTAGAAGTTAGACCCCTGGTAAGATTAGACAGTTACTGGCATTTAGCCATTGGTACTTTTGGTTTGCTTTTTAATCCAATAAATGCCATTTAAGAAATGCCACTTTAAAAATTTTACAAAATAAATGCATCTTCACTGTAGAAAAATTTTGACATATAGAAAAGCACAAAGGAGAAAAACAATATTATCAGTAGTCCACTCAAGAATAATGACTAATCACATACTGAATTTGTAATCATAGCCATCTAGCCTTTACTCTAGATTTTTTGAGAGTGAGTACATACTTTTTCCATGCCTATAAAAGCTGGGCTCACATCCTACATACTACTATTCTGTGGCTGTTATTTCGCTTATGATTGTTGTGAATTTATCTCCATATCATTAGCTTTGTTTCTACAGTGTATTTTTAATAGCTGCATTTTATTTTATTTTAACTGTATGTTATATTGAAACAGTTCTCTGTTATTTGGCATTAGGTAATTCCAAGATTTATGTTTAGAAATACTGATATAAATACCCCAGACTATCTGTTTGAGGTCACACTATAATTATTTCCTTAGAGAAAATGCTTATAAGTGGACTTTGAGTCAAAGGTTATTGGCATTCTAGGGGCTTTTTATATATATTATATAGTTTCCCTCCAGAAAGAGAATTAGACCTCAATTTCAGACTCACAAACAATGTGAGCAACTATCTGGTCACTGAACCTTTGCCAACTCTAGATATTGACCATTGGCACATTTGTCTTTATTGAAGATATATTAATTTAACTACACTAGAGGATTATAAAAGAATAATAGCTGTACACTGTACCCTTCTTAATGCCAGATCCTAAGCTGAACACTTTACACACAAATGAATCCCTTAAAGGTCCCATCCATCCTGGGAGATGGTGTTATTAATATCACCATCCTTCTGATGGGGATATGAAGATAAGAATAGTTAAGTAACTTGCCTAAACTCTCCCAGCTAGTGTGTGGCAAATTTGAAACTAGGACTGTCTGATTTCAAAACTTGAGTTTTTACTGACAAAAACATTCTGTTTCAATAGTGTAAGTTTTTAGATGCTACATAATCTGCCTTTTGGGTTGATTCCCCAGAAAGGGATTCAGACTTTGAGATCTGTGTGCAGGAAGATTATTGGAAAGTACTCTTGGGAACATCCTTATGGGTGCAGGGTAANTGAAACTAGGACTGTCTGATTTCAAAACTTGAGTTTTTACTGACAAAAACATTCTGTTTCAATAGTGTAAGTTTTTAGATGCTACATAATCTGCCTTTTGGGTTGATTCCCCAGAAAGGGATTCAGACTTTGAGATCTGTGTGCAGGAAGATTATTGGAAAGTACTCTTGGGAACATCCTTATGGGTGCAGGGTAATAGCAGAGAAGCAGGGTGGACAGAGGGAGAAGTTAAATAGCAAAGCCATTGTAACAAAGGCCTAATGAGTTCTGGAGACAGGGTCATGGTGGGAGTTGCTTCAGAATGTCCTGAGTTGGGGCAAGAAGGCCAGACCTTTGTAGCCTTGTCATTGAATGTGGACCTTACCAGATGGTGACTTAATATTGGATAAANGCAGAGAAGCAGGGTGGACAGAGGGAGAAGTTAAATAGCAAAGCCATTGTAACAAAGGCCTAATGAGTTCTGGAGACAGGGTCATGGTGGGAGTTGCTTCAGAATGTCCTGAGTTGGGGCAAGAAGGCCAGACCTTTGTAGCCTTGTCATTGAATGTGGACCTTACCAGATGGTGACTTAATATTGGATAAAGGAGCTCCATGTGTCCAAAGGCAAGTCCCAGAGAAACTCAGCTGTGAGTGGTCAGGCAGACACGACCCCTGGCAGGTGGGGGAGTGGGTGCCTTGGTACTGAGTGGGGTTGTGAGCAGCACACTACACATCTACTCAGAACTCAAAAACAGCTGTTCAGGGGACTGGCCTGATGAATCACTCATAAGCCCAGAGTCTTGCCTGTCTTTAAGTCCTTCTAGGAAACATAACTTTTCTAAGGAATTTTACCTACTTTTAGAACTAGCTGGGGTAGTTCATTATCTTAGGAATGTTTAGATTATGGCATTGTGGAGGGAAGAATTGAGGCTGTGGTCAGCAGGAGTCATTAGCTGGTGATGTCATGAAGGGCCTTGTAAGAGACAACTTCTGGTGCCTNGTTGCAAAGAGTCGGACACGACTGAGCAACTGAACTGAACTTTTCTCCTATATTATGTTTGTTTTCTCTTTCTTGGTTACATAATACTTCCAAGCATGACAAGATCATCAAACTGATGAGTGACCATGATATCTCCCCCTAGCTTGTGTTTTTTCACTTCAGACCAAGGGTTCTCAGAGTGCCATCCCTATGTCTATGCAGTAATGGAATCTGATCAACAATAGCCAAATGAGTTTGTCACTAGAAAGAAAAAATGAAAGCAAGTTGATGTCACTGATGGGACAGAAGAAAACGAAGAAAAGCAGTAAAGGCTCTTATATATGACTTGGGTTAAAAACTTAAAATGCCCTCAACTCTAACAAGAGAAACATTTCACGACCATCTCCATCACTGCCCACATGCAACCCCAATACAAAATATTTATACTCACCTTCTTTATCAGTAACTGACCAGGAATATTTCTGAAAAGGCTTACTAGATGGAAGGGGGTCCATCTCCAGCACTTTATAAATCTGACCAAAGGCTGATAGTCTGAGTGCATGCTAAAGAAAAAAAGATTATATTTATTAAAAATTTTCATTCATAAAGCCCTTAGAACATCTAGCTAAAAACATATTCATCAAATGCTATTATGATGATTAGATGATTAAAGTCCCCAACAGAAGGCAAGAAAAAAAGTTTTTCAATAAATTACATGATATTCCTTCTAAGAGACCACAGTCATAGGGCCCATCTCTTACCTGTGCACTGTGGGTAATATCTTCTTTTTGCTGGATGGTCATATAGCTCAGAGCATCTGTTGGATCTCGCTCACAAGGATCATGAAGACCAGGACCCCCTTTGGGAAAGGCAAAAAAAAAAAAAAAACACCAGTACCATTTAGAACTGAACTTAGAATTCAATAAACTAACACAAAATAGAGAGAAAGAAAAGAATGGAGAGGAAAAAGAAAAGAAAAAAAAATCTAAAAGAACAAGGTTAAAAGTCTGCTGAAAATGAAGTAAAATGGACACTTATTTTCAATATGTTAGCACTTAAATGTCCTTATTTTACTAGAAGACTTTTGTATGTCTAAGGTCAAAATTGGGTCTTAACTCCCAGAATTGATAAACAGCATGATCAATCACCCCAAATCTTTTAAGGGATTATATATGGAAAAAAAAGACCAAATTTAATTTTTCCAAATTAAACACCAGACTGCAAACAGAATGAAAGTCATACATTTTAACTTAACATAACCATTTTCAAATTCAGAGTTCTGGGTAAAGCAACTTCATAGCAGACACAATATCTTATTAGTACCTTTTCTGTTAGTACATATAAAACATAAATTACAATTATTGAAAGAGAGTTTTATGACACTTCTAGTTGCTAAAATTCAAAGCAAAACAACTCCTACACATCATTTTCCTGTGTAGAGGACAAACTTAGCACATAATAGAAAACTAAATTTAAATGAAATTGTTCTGATTCTTCTGCCTCCAGAGTTTGAAACCCTTACCAGGAAGTAGAATTCCAGATGCCAAACACTCCATTACTCGTCTCAAGGCCTCCCCAGCGCCCAAAGGTCTATTACAAGTACCTATAGACTTTTCACATATAAGCTCTAGTGGCTAGAAGATATTAAATTACAAATTAGTACATGCACCAAGTGTTAAAAGGTTTCCAGTTAAATGTGAGCTGACATTTCTATCTACAATGGAGGCCAAAAAGGTTAAAGTCCATTTAATATTTAGGGCCCAATTAACTTTTCCCACTTGATTATCAAGTTTTACCCCAGCCAGAGTGCTTAAATCAACTATTTTTGAGAGTACATATTCAGAAGACTTTTGCTACAAAAAGTTTATTTTCAGTTATCCTGAAAGGATTACTAAAGAAACTACAGTCATCTAACTTAACAGAGATTTAACAAGCCTTCATGTAGGTTAGTAATGGCCAATAAATAATCAGTGTTCAAACCCAGCCCACCTATCTCCCACTTTACCTAGGATGGACTCAAACCACAATAAGACTTCATTCCAGACATTCTGCCCCAAGTAGTACAACTGGAATTAAAAAAGGACCAAATCTCCATATTTAATAAACTAAAAGGTTCATGATGCCAATATCAAAGTAATAATTGTTAAATTAATCTAAAATAACCCTTTATAACTCTGTTTCATAATGTTCTTCATTGGATCAAGCATAATTATTTCCAAATTAATTAAGTTTGGCAACATACATTTTAAACTACATTTTTAACTGTACTATTCACCTAACTTTAATTACTAGTATGAACTTATTTTTAAATGTCTGTACTCAAAAGAGAAAGGAAAAGAAGGTATGAAAATCTTATACTGGTATACCAGATAATTTTTATTTTAAATGGAAGTAGCACTGAAAGAGAAATGTGCCAGTCAAGCATGCTTTTCCAGGCAGTAGGTGAATAAAAATCAACCAACAGTGGAGAGTGAAAGTGCAGGAAGACACTCACTTTTAACAAGTAAAGAACCTTTTGTCAGAAAAAGTATCTCAGTCTCTATAATATGAATATGATGAAGTAAAAGACATTTTTCACATATAAGCTCTAGTGGCTAGAAGATATTAAATTACTTATTAAATTTACATATTTTACAAATTAATGTAAATTTGTAAATGTAAATGTATCTACAATACAAATTAAATCCACAAAAAATAAATCATGTAAAAACCTCTATATTTTTTTTCCCCAGAACAAAAATAGATAAAGGCACACTTTAGCTAACTCAGAATACAGTAATATATAATTTCTACAGGGTTTCCTCTGACTATAGTTTCAGAATTTGCTTTTGATCATATTTAAGTACTTACCCATCCTTTTAATGGTGCCCATGTGGGGACTCTGTTGCACAAATCACGGAGAATGCGGAGGACAATTACACATGACTTTAATCCATTTGCCCTTGCCTAAAACAAACAAAATGATTCCAATATCCCTGTTGAAATCCATTCTTCATTTTAAGGACACTGATCATGGACAGATTCTTTAAAATGAATACTAATTGGTCAATCATTCATAAGTTGTCAAGCAAACCAAAAAAATCGAGTTATTAAAAACAGTAAAATTATGGTTTAAAAAGGCAGAGTTTAAAGTAAAGGAAGTATATTATTAAAATTCACTTTATAGCCTAACGGCAACTCCATTTTCAGGCAACTATCTGACTTTTTACCTTTTCTCACCCATGTTTGCATTTCATAAGCTATCATTTGAAATTCAGAGTACTAAATCCAAAAGGATTATATGACAATTAAACATCATTAACTATAGTAGAAGCTACAGTAGGCACTTCACCTAAATTAAATCATTTACTCCTACAATAACCCTAAGAGGTTGAGCGCACTCCATTTTATATATTACACAGAAACCATTAAGTGGCAGGTGTTCCAAATGAAACCTGCAAAAAGTTACCATAACAATAAGAGAATAACAAAAAGCCAACCTGAAACCATTTGGCATGTCGAAGAGACGCCAAGGCGTTCAGGCATTTCTGCCTGTCCAATAAGTCCGGAGGATCTTTCATCGCAACCTTTTCTAATGGGAAAATGGAATAAAGAGAGACAGATACAATTTGACCAAGGGATTCCTGTCGAATTACCAAACAATAAAAATAAAAAGAACAGCAGCATATGAGTGAACTAATAAGACTCCCAGAAGATTTCTGGTTTTGGCTTTGCTGCTTTCTTTTTAGATTCTGTGCACTATCATTACTTAGGTAAATCATCAATAGAACCATTCTGTGCACAAGTACAACAGGAGCACAAAGGCATTCGCTCAGTCAGTAAACAAATCAATGATCACTGCTACATACAATCTGGGATCTTATTAAGCATGTATGTAACATCACAGGGCACAAAATAGGTACATAGCACTTTTCCTTTGACAGGGTACCAAGAGTGGAAATCTGGGACCAATAGCAATAGCAACTTTTCTTTATAGAAGAAGGGATTTTAACCACTAATCAGTTCTTAAGGAAAATTAGGGCTTAGGTCATCAATTTGAGATATACTAACAATACACTGAGCATGGCAATTTTATTTTACAACAAAATTAACTCATCCAACAAGATATCCATTAATAGAAACTTTACCCCACTGATAAGAACTCTTCCAGTATAACCATGGAGCTCTCTATTTCTTCTCTAAACCAAAATTATTAAAACTAAAATATGAAATATGGTGAAATATGTTTCAAGTTTTGCATACCTTTTTTTTTTTCCAAAAAAAAGCAGCAAAGAATACTATTGAAATACAACTATCTGACTTGCCTTAACATTTCAGAGTTCGATTGGATGGCCAAGAACAGCAAAATTAAGAACTCAAACATGTGATTAGTGATAAATATTCATATTTGAGAAGATGTCAGAAGATACTAAATCCATGTGTAGATAGCCAAATTTATTTCCTCTTAGCTGCTAAAAAGTGGGTTTTTAAACGTTTGAAGAATCGGTGCATTAATTTAAATGCATATAACATACCAATGTTTCTTTGAGAAGTCTTTGCCTAATCCAATTAAGTCATATTTACTTTCCTCTTTTAAGAACTTTTAAGAGCCTACCACCACCTCCTGGTACAATCAGACAGTCACAGTCTCAGCAGTATGTTTATGGGGGCTTTCTTTATTGGCTTCAACGTGTCAAAGCTGAAGTGCTACACACTTATTTTCTGACCAGATGAGCCCTACAGCAGATACTTGCATTGTTTCACATTACTATCTGCCAACAAATTCACAATACAGGGTCTCATTGCATTACCCCTTTTTCCTCATAAAATGGAAAGCCTCAAAAAGAAATGATAATGTGCTTTTATTTATAAACATAAGCAAACACAATATAGGTGTTTACTTCATAGGCGACCTAGTTCCTGTCTTTGCCTCATTCTTTTTAATGACACAAAACATAAACGTAATTCATTTTCGTGTTTACATGTCAAAATGTTTAACTGTGGTCAACACAAGCATCTCTGTAAAGCTCACATACAAAGCAGAACTACTATAAATGAACAGTTAGAATCTCTTAAAAGTTAGACATGACAAAGGTTGACTGACTGCTAAATAATGTAATCTCAAGAAAAGGAATAGACCATACTTATTTTTTAGGACTTTAAGAGTAAAGCAAACTACATTTCATTCTGTCATTCGATCAAGTACGAGTATCAGGAAGGGCGAAAGGGCAGGAGGGCGGCAGGGGGCAAGATCAGTGGAAGAGGGGAGGGGTCAGAGGGAGTTTGGGTAGGAAAAGACAAGGCAAAAGAACTGTTTGAACTTTCTGATGCTGCTGTCTGGTGAACAGAGCTTGTAATTAACATCTGCTCATCACCACACAGAGTTTTATAGGGGAACAAAGGCAAAAGTGTTTAGATAAATCCTCTTATTCCCAAAGTCAAATTATATTCATTAATTCTTATTTTAAAAAACTAGTGACATGAGCTTGCTACAGACAGTCAACATTTGGAGGCAGCAGATTCTACTAAAGAGATGAAAGGGACAGGCAATGAACAGAAGACTTGACTGAATTCCCTTTAACATCACCATCAGAATGGCCATGTTTCTTCATGCTCTGATAGTCAAAAAGTCAAAAGATCCAAAATGTTTCGATAGTCATGAGGTGAGAACAGCAGAGTGGATGTAACAAATCATCTCATTTTACCTTCTTCAAAGTATATTTTAAAAGTATATAAATTTATGTGGCACTGTAGTGCTACTTGTAAGCCTTGCTTGCCTATTTCTTTTACATAATTAATAAGTTTTATATATTGTCATTCATTAAAAAATGTGGCAATCACAGAATTGCTGCTAGAAAAACACTGCACTTCTCAAAGTAGAACCTTGAATTTAACATTTCTGTATAAACTTTAACACAGGTGTTTCAGTTTTGTGGAGAAACAAAGCTTTTCTAATAAAAAAGACATCTTGGTGTCTTTAAATCAGAAACAATGGAACTATGAACCATTTCACTTTTTTCCTATAGTGACCAGTTTAAAAAAAAAAAAAGCATAGGGGAAATTAACAAAAATGCCAAAAGCAAAGAAAAACAGCTTTTAAAAAATTCATTGCTCAATAACCTGGCATCAGAGCACGAAGGTACATAAAACATTCTAAACAATGGAAGCACTGAAAGGAAGTCTATTATGCCTAACTTTTATTTGGTTAGGGGTTAGATCTGTGACCAGAAACACACCGTCCTGCAGGAAATGCTGGTCAGTTTCTCTCCATCCCTTACATGCAAGCTAACTCTTTGCCTGTTCACAAAAACACTAGCCTGCAGATGGGGCAGGGAAAAGCCAGAACATGACTATGTTAAATAGAATTTATGTGTCTGGAACCTGGGTTCTTCAAAGGTAAAATAGTCAAGCTGAGTTATCATGAAGACCTCCCTGACATTTCAAAGTTGGAATGAAGCTGAGCTACTGAGTCCATACTGACAATTTCCAAGGTAGCCTGAAGATATCCGGGCAGTCCTTCTCTCAATTCCTTGAGGCTGTGTGGAGAGCAGACATTATGCTTCAAGTCACTATCCATGAGAAACCTCAGGCTACAATAATATGAACAGGTAAATGTAGCATGAAGGTAAAACAGAGCACTATTATCCTAGTTTATGACAGAAATATCATTAGATATGACTTTTCTGCAATGCCTCAGTAGGCAGTGGGCCACTGGAAAGATAGTGGCTACAGGTTTACACAGGACAATGCAGGTCAAGCAGCTGGGGAAGGCAGAAGAATAAAGACTGCAGCATTGTTAGAAATCCTAGTCGTGACCTTTGGACTAGTCTTCCACCTAACAGGAGTGGTTGCACTGGAAGTTCACACTGGCAACTATGGGGCGCTTGGGCAACTTTTGTGTGACACCCTGAGAATCTCCCCTAATATTGAGCACTACAGTTTATCTCAGTCTAAGTTATCACAACTGCCTTTGAAGTTTCCCTATACACTTGGTTTCAAAGTATGGCAAATATAGTAAGCAGCTGGATTTATCACCCTCACAGCAAATATACTTCTGGTTTAAAATCACAAGCACCAAAAGCAGCTTAGACCATGTGATGCTCAGAAAAACTAAGTCAGCTAAGATCTCCTACCATCATCCTAGACAGTCACTGGACTTGTGAGTCAGAAGAGATGGATGAAACATCAGACCTTTCTTCATTTATAAAACAGGACAACTATTTACTTCATGGCTGCTGCTGCTGCTAAGTAGCTTCAGCCATGTCCAACTCTGTGCGACCCCATAGACGGCAGCCCACCAGGCTCCCCCGTCCCTGAGATTTTCCAGGCATGAACACTGGGGTGGGTTGCCATTTCCTTCTCCAATGCATGAAAGTGAAAGTGAAAAAGAGCAGCCTACCAGGCTCCTCTGTCCATGGGATTTCCCAGGCAAGAGTACTGGAGTAGGGTGCCATTGCCTTCTCCACCTCATGGCTATTCAGAGTTAAATCATATATGAGAAAGTGCTTATAACATAGTAAGTTATAAAATACCTTAGCAAAGCAAAATATTTAATATATATATATATATTACTTGAATTCTGAGATGTCCATTGTTAATGCTTCTTACACACCAAACAGTTCTACTTGATCAGATAATATGCTAGCTACAAAAATTAATTTAACAGGTTTGTTTTAATTGCGTACTAAGTCTTAGGAACCACTCAAGCTGCTATGGATAAAGGACACGAGTAGGGAAAAAGACGTCTGTCTCAATGAATCATAAACTTTACATTAATAGTAAGTCAGCTCATTACAAGCACTGCAGCAAATACAGTACACTGATTCCAGTACTACAAATCAATGGGTATTTAACAGTTTAACTCTGTTTATGTTTACTACTTCAAACCTATTATTACACAT
>SJYA01001623.1:0-24179 GCA_006410615.1 Neotragus moschatus
CAAAGATGGAAAACTCCCAAGTCCTGGTCCAGGGAGAGCGGGTGCGCCCTCAGGAGGGCGTAGGGACGCTCACAGTGGCATCCTGGCAGCGTTAGGAGAACAGAGTGAGGTGCTGGGCAGTGTCCAGAGAGGGCTGGAGAGAGAGTTGGTACGTGGACATCTGTGTGCGTCTTGTACTGATATTTTCCAAAAGGACCACTGCAAGGGCAAACCCGGAACTGCTCAAAACAGCTGCCAGTGGGGGTGGGTGGAAGCAGGAGAGGCAGGACCAGAAACAAGGCTGGGGAGGGGCCCCTGGGGTGGGCGGTCCCCGTTCCGCAGCCACACACAGGCTTGAAAATGAGATCGCGAAGGATCAGGAAGCCATCCCTGCAACTCGGAGACAAGCAGAAATGACGGGAGCCCCACGCGGTCAGAGCGGCGCAGCAGACCTTCACCCGGCTGTGCAAAAGCGGTGCTCGCGCGCGGGGCTCGCGCGCGGCGCCTCAGTGGGACGTGTTCTAGGCGGTGCTCGCCTGTGGCGCCTCAGTGGGGCGTGTTCTAAGGACGAAATTATTTTTAAAAAGTTCTTTGAGAAAGGACCAGCAGGAGGGGAGTAAGGAAATTCTCTCTTCCCAGACGGGAAACAGGGATGGAGAAAAGACACCGCCCCCGCCCCCGATTTGTCCGAATCCTCTCCCAGGCAGGGCACAGAGGAGGAGGTGGACGGTCCCCTCGTCGGCCGGCCACTGAGAAGCAGCCTGGGGAGGCCTCTGGCCTCTGCTCGCCAGGCATCCAGCTGGAGATTCCCCGCTGGCTTTGAGGTGCTTCTGCAGGGCTCCGGGCTCCGGGTGGAGCGACTGAGGGGACAGCAGATACGCAGGGTGTCCAGGACACTCCCACCTTGCCTCCCGGCCAGGGACCTGGCTGAGGCTGGGCAACGCCCAGGATCCTGCAGGTCAGACCCTCAGGCTGGTCCTCACCACCTGTGCCAGAACCCGGCCCTGGTCAGGGCGACGGGGAGGGGAGCTTGTTGGGCAGCAGCGGAGGCAAAGCAAGGGCCTGCAACTTGGTGTCAGCAGAGAGAGTGGAAGTCATGGGTAGGGGCAGGGAGAGAGAACAGCCAACACTGACAGGACTGCAGGGAGATCCAGCCAGTCCATCCCAAAGGAAAGCAGGCCTGAGTGTTCACTGGAAGGACAGGCTGAAGCTGAAGCTCCGATACTTTGGCCACCTGATGCGAAGAGCTGACTCACTGGGAAAGACCCTGATGCTGGGAGAGATTGAAGGCAGGAGGAGAAGGGGACGACGGAGGATGAGATGGTTGGATGGCACCACCGACTCGATGGACATGAGTTTGAGCAATCCCCGGGAGTTGGTGATGGACAGGGAGGCCTGGCGTGCTGCAGTCCGTGAGCGGCTGAACAGCAGCACACGCTGGGAGGGGGCCCTCACTTCCTGGGGAGCTCTGTGCTGAGGGCTCCCCATCAACGTCACCCCTGTTTCCTGGAAGTAGAAACAGGACCAGGAGGCCCGGCAGCTTGGCCAAGGCTGCAGAGCCAGCATGTCCTGAGGGGCACGAGTCAGATCCTGTGTTCCTGGGTGCCGTGTGCAGACCACCCTCTGTGTGTGCAGACCACCCTCTGTGTTTGCAGACCTCCATCCTGGCTTGGGAACGAGGGCCAGCCTGGTTGGGTGAGTCAGCGGGACTCAGGAGCCCCCAGCCTGGCTGTCCGTCTGAGGGGCAGAGTCCTGCAGCCCCCTGGGGGGTGGGGAGGGGCCTGGCCAGCGTCCTGCAGACCCGCAGGCCCTTCCTTGATGTGTGTTGGCAGGCAGAAATGGTGGCAGGTGCCAGCGCCCGACTGCCTGTCACTGGAGGCCAGTTGCCTCTTGTCAGCTGCCCTTCCACCCAGGACAGCCAGGTTGGCCGGAGCTCTGGGCCTGCCCAGCCCCTCCCCTTGGGCCCCCCTTCCTTCCCCGACAGACAGGTGAGCAGAGCCCAGTGGTTCCGGGGTTCTGGGGGGCCAGCACGCCTTCCTCACTCCAGTTGGGCAGGGCAGCTGCAGGCCCATGAAGCTGGGATGGGCCTGGGATGCTGGGGGTGGAGACTCAGGAATTGAGGGGAAGTCCTCGGGGGAGCACGTGTCACTGGTGCCCTGGGGAGCCTGGGGGAGGAACTGGGGAGGCTTCTTGGAAGACAGGTTGGCTAGGAAGGGTACGGTCAAAGGTCCGGAGGATGAAGGGTGCCTCCGGCTAGTAACAAACTGAATCGCTGGAGGCCCAGGGCTAGGCTGGAGGCCAACCTGGAACACATGATGCCTTGTTGGTGGGGGCGGTGGGGGCAGTGGCAGCCCTGGTGGTGGGGCCCCCGCGGGCTCTGGGCAGGTGGCTCTGTGAAAGCCGGTTTGGGGCCACAGTGTGCAGGACTGGGTGGGGAGCCCGCAGCAGGGGACCGCCCGCTCTGGTGGGCTTCTCACCTGGATGTGCACGGCTGGAGATGAACGGATGGGGGAGAAGTGACAGGTTCCCATCCCTCAGCTCAGAGGGGCCGCTGCCTTCTCTCCTGGGTGTGGTGGAAGGGGTGGTGGGTCCGGGAGGCTCCCGCGTGTGTCTGTCACAGCTGTGGCCGGAATCGCAGAGCAGGGCGGGCCCAGCACCACCGGAGTGGTCATAATGGGCCCTCCTACAGGGTGGGTCAGTGAAAGCCGGCAGCTGGCTGCGGAGAGAGGGCCGGCGGTTCATTCCGTACTCTCGGTGCGGGACTCTGGGGGGCCACAAGTCTCCCCCTGCCGGCAGGGCCACGGAACGGGAAAGGAGAGCTGAGGTCACGGAGGTCGTGTCACCAGGGAGAGCTGAGCCCCTGGGGCGGAGGCTGCGCCCCTGCCCAGCCCACCATAGGCAACCTTTCCAGCGCTGCTGGAGGTGGGAGGGAGCTGAGGCCAGGCAGGCATGCTGACCTTGCCAGGGGTTGTGCCATCTTCAAGGGCCCCTTGGCAAGGGCAGAGCTGTGGCTGCTGAGGTGATGGGGCGGGGGTCGGCTTGCTGAGACCCTGGGCTGAGACCCCAACAGCCCTGTACCCTCAGGCCCCGTCTTACGGGTGTGTACCCCACCCCAGGGTGCACAGTTTACCCTAACCCGCAGGCTGAGGGACAGGAGTGGGCTTGGGGGCCTGCGCCCGAGGCTCCCCGCCCTGCCTGGGGTCCTGGAGCCCCGCCATCTCTCCTGCATCCTTCATCTTCCACCTCGATGCCCCGAGCCTGGCAGGGACCAGAGCAAGGCCCACAGCTGCAAAGGCATCCTGGGAAAAAGAGACTAAACCGGGAAGCGCTGAGGGGGCTTGCAGGCTACAGAGTCCCCTTGCCGGTCAGGGAGTCCAGAAGCACTCCAACTTCAGGCTTGGGGTCCAGGGTGGAGTTCTGGGGGAGGATTTGGTGACCATTTTGGGGGTGTGGATAGACGTGCTGGAGTGATGATTGAGCGCCTGCCCATTCAGGGACCCCACCCAGAGAGGCCGGGGGCGGGGATCACGTACCTTTTGGCGCTTTAGGGGGTGACCCACATTTCGGTTCCAACAGCTCATGTTTTGCAAAGTGTCGCAGACCCTTCTTTTTGCTACACGCAGCCCTGGGGGTCAGCACCGGGGTTGTTGGCATGGCTTTACAGAGGAGGGTCCCCCGGGCCACCCCCATGTCCATTATTCTCCGAGGTGAGCACAGGCCCTGCTCCCCCAGCTGCTTTCTGCTTTCTGAAGAACCACAGATGCGGGGTTCTCACCTGCAGGACAGTCTGGGGCTGAGTCCAGGCTGTGCCTCCACTGGACACGTGGCCTCAGGCAGGTCTCTAAGCCCCTGTGGGGCTTGGCTTCCTCTTGTGGGGCCTGCAGAGCCCAGAGCCGGTGAGGGCATCACAGAGGTGGGGGAACAGAGCCGCAAGCCCCCATCCGTGTGACCCAGCGCGGCTTGGGGCTGGGGCCAACAGGGGAGACCCGTGGGGGGAGAGGCGCCTTGGGGTGACCGTGCAAGTCCTCAGCCCTTGGCTGGGTGAGCGCCCGGTGGGTCAGCCCTGGCCCTGTGAACCCTACATTTGCTTCACGTCTGAAAGTTGTTCCATCGCGGCCCATGACTGCTTCGTCCACGGCCACCTCACAAAGGCCCTCTCCCGGTTCAGGCCTGGCATGGACCACAGGCTCCTCGTGGTCAAGGGTGATCAAGGTAACCCTAGAGGAGGGACTGGCCTCCCCTGCAAAGGCAAGGGTGGCCACAGCCCAGGCTGGAGGTCCCTTCCAGGGTCGATGGGGGCCACCCCTCCCCTGACCCCAGGGTTCTCTCGCGGCCTGCCCCAAGCTGAATGCAAGGCCCGGGCCCCTTCAGGCCAGGTCAGTTGGGCAAACCCCTCGGGAGGAGCTCACTCTGGGGACCATGGCCAGCCAGCCAGATCTGTCAGACCAGTTACCCTGACGACCCTGCGCTTTCTTGGGCGTGAGCGCCCCCTGCTGTGCAGGGCCCATGGAGGAACCAGGGTCCCCCTACCCTCTGCCTGGCCCCACCCCTGCCCCACATGTCCTGGGACTCAGAGACCACCAGCAGCCCCGCACCCAGCACCCAGCAGGGGCACAAAGGTCCCCAAGAAAGGAATCGGAGCTGGAGGGGTGCCCGGCCTCGGCCTGGAGACTGAGCTTGAGGTTTCCACAGACCCAGCCCCGCTCCGGGAGCTGGGACCTCGGCTTTGACTCTGACTGTGGTGGGAGGGCTGAGTTCAGCCCACTGTGGGAGGGGGGCCATCCCCAAGGAGCGAGGGATGTGGCCCTGCTGGTGTCGGGGGGTCCCCTCCTGCTGACTCTGCTCCGCCAAGGCCCAGGCATGTGCAAGACAGATTGGCCAACTGGGGGCAAAGAGTGGGACTCGGTCAGCAAAGCTGGAGGAACAGCCCTGAGACCGTCCCACAGCGAGTCCTCCCAGGAAGCTGCTCGGACGCGCTGGCCCAGCTTCTAGGAAGTGATGAGTGACTCTGAGTGCCTTTTCACGTGCCTGTTGGCCGTCTGTGTGTCGTCTTTGGAAAAATGTCTGTTCAGATCCTCTGCCCCCTTAAATCGGGCTGTTTGTTTGTTTTGATGTTGCGTTGGAGGAGCTCTTTGCACGTTTGGATATTAACCCCTCATCAGGTATGTCATCTGCGAATATTCCCGTTCTGCAGGTGGCCGTGTTGTTTGGTTGATGTTTCCTCCAGCGTGCAAAAGGATATAGTCCCATTTGCTTATTTTTGTCTTGTTTTCCTTGCCTGAGGAGGCAGATTCAGCAAATTATTGCTGAGACCAATGTCAAGGAGCATTTGTTGTTGTTCAGTCGCTCAGGCATGTCTGGCTCTCTGCGACCCCATGGACTGCAGCACCCCAGGCCTCCCTGTCCATCGCCAACTCCTGGAGCTCACTCAAACTCATGTCCATCGGGTCGGTGACGCCATCCAGCCATCTCATCCTCTGTCGTCCCCTTCTCCTCCCACCTTCAATCTCTCCCAGCATCAGGGTCTTTTCTAATGAGTCAGCTCTTTGCACACGTATTGCTACTACCAAGAAATATAATAAAATGAAACAAAACTCAGCATTGGGGGTGGGATAATGGTTGATGATTACTTTCTTTTTAGACGTTTCTGTGTTGTATCTACTTTGTAATGAATAGATAAGACTTTTGTGATGGGAAAAAAAGTTTCACTAAAGACTTCCCTTTGAAAATTTGGATATCTGTAAGTGATTCTGTCCCCGTGGCCTTCCCAGTGGAGACACAGGAAAGGGTTTGGCTCCTTAGCCCTGCCTGGCACCCCCTCCACCCCCTGGGGCTCTGCCCCGTGACGAGCCCTTGACAGGTGTCAGCTCCTTCCTGAGACTCCGCCATGGCAATGCCATCTGGTACCCGGGGTGGAGCCCCCGAAGGGCCCCCAGCAGCAGCAGCCTCTGCAGCGACTCCACCCCTCCCACCGCCCAGCAGCCCGACCACCCAGCCTGACACCGCCCTGCATGAAGCGGGGGGCTCCGAGGGGCGCAGGCAGCCCTGGCCCTGGTCTGCTCTTGGGGCCACAGGGGCCCCCAGTTGGAGACACAGCTCAGGAAGCGGGTCTGGACCTGCACCCGAGGCCCTGATCCGCACGTTTTGCGCCCTCACGCAGGCGGAACAAGCACTGTGTCCTGCTCCTGGTGCCCGTCCTCCTTCGTGTGGGTCCTTGGGTGACTCAGATGGCCCCTCTGAGGCTACTGCCCCACACAGAGCCGGCATGAAGCTGCCCGAGGCAGGGCGGTGGGGGCCACGCCCTGGGACCTTGGACGCCCACCAGTGGAAGCGCTCAGCGCTTGTCCACCTCTCCCCTTGGAGAGCCCGTCTCAGGCCACTTACCCGTCAGAGGGCTTCCCTTTTATCTCTCCTGTGTCTGTTCTCAGCGGGGCCCCGAAGGGCAGGCGGGTGCTGCTTAGAACAGAAAGGGGAACTGCTGAGACCACCCCGGCCCCCTCCTCCCCCTTGTCCTCCCTGCAGGGCTCAGCGGGAGTCTCTCCTCGACCACCTCCCCTCCTGGTGGGCCTCCTCCGTCTCTCACCTTCCCTGGGCCTCTCACCTTCCCTGGGTCTCTCACCTTCCCTGGGCCTCTCACCTCCCTGGGCCTCTCACCTTCCCTGGGTCTCTCACTTTCCCTGGGCCTCTCACCTTCCCTGGGGCTCTCACCTCCCTGGGCCTCTCCCCTCCCTGGGCCTCTCCCCTCCCTGGGCCTCTCCCCTCCCTGGGCCTCTCCCCTTCCCTGGGCCTCTCACCTCCCTGGGCCTCTCACCTCCCTGGGTCTCTCACCTTCCCTGGGTCTCTCACCTTCCCTGGGCCTCTCACCTTCCCTGGGCCTCTCACCTTCATCACCATCTGTGCCGTGACCTGTGGGGTTCAGGTGGTGTGAGCTCACCCCAAGGGGCTCTGGCCTCCTGTGCCGAGGCTGAGCTCACCCCCCGGAGCCCCCGCCTTGCCCACTGCAGCCTCCCGCCCCCCTCCCCACTCCAAGCGGCCCGGAGGCTCGGCTTGGGGCATCTGCTTGGCTGCAGCTTCTTTGGAGAAGAGCGAGGCCCTGAGCCACTGTGTGGCGTCCCCACTTGCCTGCAGCCCTGGGAGCTGCCCTGCAGAGTCAGCAGGTGGACCCCCGGGCCAGCACCGGCTGTCAGAATCTCCGTGCGGGGTCGAGGGTGTGATGCGCGGCCCACGGTGCCTGCTGCCCTTGGCCCCGGGCGCCGAGGGTGCTGCTTCCGTGGACGGCCGGCTCCATGCCCATCCAGGTGCCATCATGAGACGCTTATGTTCCCACTTGACTCACAGACGGAAGGTGGCTGCTCGGGACCAGCCGTGCCGCTTGGCTCACGGCGCCAGGCTCTGCGGCCCGGGGAGGCCTGCTTGTGTCGGTTGACCCCCTCCCCGAGGTATGTAGGGCTTCCTGGGACTCCATTGGCCCCCCCAAGGCCCCACTGACAGCATTCGGGGGTCCAGCCTCACTTTTCCCCAGACGGTGAACTGGGCCATCTGGGACGCAAGGTGCCCCTGAGCTCGCCTCGGACACACAGACCTGCACCTACACCTCACAGATGGGCAGGCTGGCGGGTGTGGTGATGGAGCTGGAGCTGGGGACCCAGCCCTTCCCAGACCCCCTGGACAGACTGCCTCAGAGGGCAGAGCTGGGTCCTGCCACCCAGCGCAGCCCCTCAGGGTCCAGGCGGCCCTTGTGCTCCAGGGCTGGTCTTCGGGTCACAGCAGGGTCCTTGGAGGCCACAGCCCCCCTGACCAACGGGCCCCATGTTGCCAAGAGATGAAGCAGGAAGCCCAGGTGTGGCTGCCCACGCTGGCCTTCAGGACTGCACAGCGAAGCTCCTCTTGAAGTGGGCCCCAGGGGGAACATGGGCCCCTGGGAAGTGTTCCCAGAGAACCTCGCGGAGTGGGGAGCAGGGGCTGGGTGGGGAGCGCCGTCCCTCCTCTCCCCACCAGCTCTCTGTGGTCTTGGGGGGCCCCGTCCCTCCAGGAGAGGGGGTCCTGGTGACCTCTGAAGGCCTTCCCACTCCCTATGACCTCGTGGTCTCCATGTGGGGGCGCTGGGGTCCCTCCAGCTCCCCAGGCTGGGGTGGGGAGGTGCAGGTGAGAGCCGTGGGGAAGCGCCTTTGAATGCTGGGGACTCCATGGTTCAGGTAGAGGCTGGGCGCTGGGCGGGCAGGCATCCTGGGTTTTGCCAAGGAGGTACCCCTCCCTCCCCTGACCAGCTGCTCAGAGGCCACCGTCCTTGTGTCTGGGGTCAGTGCTTTGGAAATGATCAGGTGAGGTGGGAGGCTCAGCTTATCTATTGATCAATGAAGTATTCAGCTGGTTCACCTGGTTTGGAACAAAGCATTGTGTCTTCGCTCCTTAGAAACCTCCGACCCAAACAGACCCCCCTCTGGTGATTGGTGACTGAAAACCTGGGCGCTGACCCACCCCTGAGCCGTCTTCCGCGAGCGCCTTCATGCCCTGGGGCGGGGTGTGAGAGCTGGAGTGGCGGATGGCCCATTGTGGGAGGCCTTTCGCCTTGGCCCCCACGTCCTCTGCACCATTCCCCCCTGGCTGGAACTCCGTGCTGAGCCTCACTGTGACCTGGGCCAGTTTAGGGTCACAGCCTGAAGCCCGAGAGGACCTCGGTTCAGGATGAGTCCTGCTTTTCGGCAGCCGGCTTGCAGGAGACCCCGGCTCCTCATCCAGGCACTGGAGGTGCCAACTTCCTCCTCACCTGCTCCACCACAAGCCCTGGGTCTCCCTGCAGACTGACCATGTCTGTGTGGGGCTGCCTGCCCACAGGTGTCAGGGCTTCACAGAGCCTCAGGAGGGCGCACGGGGCAGGAGGTCCCCTAAAGACGGTCGGTCCAGCTGGGCAGATGCAAGTGGGTCCCGGGGCCGCCCGTGGCTCCGCAGACCTCAGGTTTTCTGAGCAGTCACGGGGGCACTGGCGGTGCTCCTCGGGGCCCAGCTCCCCAGCCCGCAGCAAGTCCAGCAGGCACGCAGGAGTGAGCGTTTCAGGTTTTCTTTGGAACCCGGTTGGGAAATAGATCATGTCTCCATCAGAGTCAGACTCTTGAGTTGTCAGAAAGGCGACTGTCAGCAACGCTCTCTCATGAGATTTCGGGTGCTGGCCGAGGGTTACGCTGGGTCCAGGCACCTGAGCCTCCTTCCTTCCATCCAGACCCTAAATTTCTCCTTATTTATTTTTACTGCCCCTGGGTCTGAATACATCCTGAGCCGAGCACGCGCAGGGGACCCCCCGCTGATGAAAATGGGCGTGAAATGGCAACTGCCATGTTCTGGCCCCAGGACCAGCCTAAGCTGTGCACCGTTTCTCTTGGGAGCTTTGTGGGGCCTCAGCCAGCACCCCCAGCGCCTGGGGTCCAACCTGTCAGGAAGGGCAGCCCCGCCACTGGGCAGACTTTGCCACCCCCACGGCTCCCTGGGGGTGGCTGGAGGCTGAAAGGTGACTGGGCGGCCTTGCTTCCAGGAGAGACCCGGTAGCTCCGCTTCCACCGCTGGGCAGGGCCAGGGTAGAGGGGCAGCCCTGCTCCTGCCCGGCCTCCACAGACCGGGATGGCTCCTCTGGGGCGGCCCCTCTGCAAGGCCCCCGCCTCCTGCAGCAGCTGTGGCCCCAGCTGTGGGGCTGGAGGAAGGGTCTGTGTGCTCCTCCTGGGTGGCCGGCTCGAGGTGGGGGCAGCAGGGCAGGTATTTCTGCCCCCACCCCCGCCCCCACCCCCTGCTACCTGATCTAGTGAGAGGTCAGGGGTGCAGTGGGGTCTCCTGGACACCCTCCTGCTTCTCCCCGGAGGAGCCGGCCTCAGCAGGGGGAATTGTCAGCCGCCTGTCCTCTGAAGTCACTTTCATCTTGGGGATCACACGTTGTCCCCAGTATTTCCTGTTTTCAAAGTCTAGCAGGACCTTCAAGCAGTGGTAACTCCCCCGTGGGGATTCTGACCCCTCCCCCGAGGTTCTGTGGTCCAGAGGCCGTCCAAGAATAGCCACCCTCAGCCGCCTGCAGAGCCCACATCAGCTCAGACCTGCGACAAGAGCCGTGAGCCCCTGCCGTGCGGGCAGGCGGCCAGATGGAGCCCGGCTGCACCATGTCCTGCCGTCCCTGCCTGCTGTGCTGGGCTGGCCTGACCTGTCTTCCAGAGCTGTCACTGGTGCAGCTGCCCGGAGCCCTGCAGGGAGGCCGGCTCCTGCGTGGAGGCTGGGGGCAACAGATCTCGGCCGGGGCAACCCGCCTCTCCTTTCTGTTAGGGGTGCAGACGCTCCCAGCGCCCCGCCGCTGGCCTGAGAGAGCCGTGAGAGCTGAGGCCGAGATGGTGGGAACGCGTGCTGTGGACGGAAGGTGTGTGTCCCCGCAGCTCCCGTGCTGAGGCCCCAGCGCCCACTGTGGCGGTGTCCGCTGGGTGGGCTTCAGGAGGCTCCTGTGGCCGGAGGAGGTGGGGCCGTGATGGGACACGGGTCCCTATGAGGAGGCTATGTCTCTTTGGCTGGCGAGGAGCCGTGAGTAGGCGGTCCTCGGCGGGCTGGGGTGGCCCCTGCCTGGAGCCTGCACCCCTGCCCAGAGCCTGCATCTCGGCCCACACACCCTGGACCAGCCTCCTGCTCCCCTCGGGGCCCAGCCGGGCCTCCTTCAAATCCCAAGCCCACCTGACCCCTGAACTCTGACTTTCTGTTGGCAGGGACTTCTCTAGACCTCTAGGCTGCCAACCTCCAGTTCGCCCTGAGGACGTACAACCTCACCCAGGGGCCCCTGCACCCCCACTCCACCCCATGCATCCCCAGGGGCCTGGCCCCCTGGTGCGGGACGCCCGCTCACCTCTTGCTCAGTAGTGGTGTCCAGCTGAACCCCCAAGGGGGCTCGCTCACCTGTTGCTCACAGAGATGCACACAGCTGCAGCCCCCGGAGGGTGCGGGTGCTCCTGAGGCCCCCCGGTGCCCCGGTGTGCTCCAGAAGCAAGGGCCAGTGGCTCTGCCTGTGATTTCCTCCTCAGGTCCCCACGGGGCCGCCGGATGTGCTGGGGGGCCAGGTTGAGCCGCACTGACTGCCCTGGCCAGAGACGGTGGCCGTGGGCCGGCCCATCCTGTGGCAAGCAGGGAGGCCTGCTTGCTCTGAGACTCGCGGGGGTGGGTGGGCCATGCAACTCCCTCAGCGTTTCCGGGTCTCAGGAGCAGACCCCGCAGGGCACCTCGCTCCAGGAGGGAGTCCAGGCCAGACCACCAGCTCACGGCCTGTGCCCTGCGCTCGGCCAGGTGGTCAGCAGCCAGAGGGGCCGCCCTGGGCAGACGGCTCCAGGCCTGGAACCTAGTGTGCTCCCTGAGGGGCGGGGCCGCCCCTACTGCACTTCCTGCCCCCGTCTTGTCCCCCTGGCATCCTCGCCGGAGACCTGACTCACTGCCTCGCCTCTAAAAGGCCTGTGAGTCCCTCCCCCATGCCTGGGCAAGCCTGACACCCAGCGCCCAGCACTGAGCCAAACGGACATCCATCCTGATGAGACCAACCAGCCAGGACAGCACCCCTGGGAGTCGGGGGCAGGGCTTCGCAGGACCCACTGGCTTCCTGTCTGCTCCCTTGAGCCAGCATCACTGTCACCCTTTCTCCAGACGGCGCCCCGTGTAGGCTCTGGGCTCTGTGTTCTGGCCTCTGCCCGGCTTCGTCCACTTAAGTGCTGAGGCCGCGGCGGGCGTGTAAGTGGGGTGAAGGAGAAGCTGCTCCTGGGGGCGGGCAGGGGCAGAAGACAGCAGCCCAGGCCCTTCCCGATGCTGTGCTCAGGGCTGCGGCCAAGGCCAGTGTTCCCATGGGGGGGCCGGAGCTGCCCTTCTGGGGGTCGAGCTGGGCTCGGCATGACTGGGGTGCAGGAGCCAGACTCGGGGAATGAGTGAAGGACAGACAGACCTTGTGACCTGTGAGGCGGAGGCTGCACCCTTGGGGCACCTTCTACCGCCCCCGTGGTGCCTGGAGCCTCCTCTGCTGAAAGACTGGGCCCTGCACGCAGAGGCCTGGCCGGGGCGGGGCCTGCTCTCTCCTTCCCCGTCCTGGGTCCCTGCCCAAAGGGCCACTGATGGTCTGTGCAGCGTGCGCCCGGTGCCGACCTCGACGCCGACCCAGGCACCGTCCCCGCCGTCCCCAACTCTCAGTCCTGCTCAGGCCGCTCTCGGACTGAGTGCCAGGAGCAGCGTGCCCTTGGTCCCTGTGCTGGGGGTGCCAGGACGCCCGGGGCCTGGGGGCTCAGCGGGACTGCGGCCTGGCTGCAGGGCCCTCTGCCCTCTCTGTCCTCAGGGCGCCCGTGCCTGGGAAAGACTGGGGTGTTCAGACTCCGGATGCCTCTCACCGTGAACCACAGGCATCTCTCCTTCAGCCACACTGCCCACGCGCCATCTCCCAGCACACGCGGGGTCACAGACGGCCACCCCTGGGGGCGGGCCCGGGCCCTCCTGGGTCTCTCCCTGGTTTCTGAGAGTGAGGCCCGGCATTCCCAGCACTGGAGCTCCGGCACCTGAGGGCCCTGAGGCTGACCCCACAGACCTCAGCTCGGGAGTGGGCTCAGACACAGGGCAGGACCCCAGGGCAGGGCTTCCGGGGTCACAGACTGGCACTCCCCTCCAGGTGGACCCTGCATGCCCCTGCCACCCTATCAGCCCTCCAGTTCTTCGGAAACCTGGAGAGGTCTAGGTCGGCCCCTCAGGCCTCCTGCCCCGCTCTGACTCCCCCTGCAGGCAGTGAGCCCTGACCTCTCTGCTCAGCAGCATCACCATCAAACGCAGAGTATCCGGCAGGCATGTTCCCTCGAGGCCCCCGATGTGGGGCCTGGCCACTCACGGAGCCTCTGCTGTGGCCACCTCGAGTCCTCAGAGGTCAGGCGGCCCAGGGTCTGAGCAGAGTGGGTACCCTCCTGCACTTCCTGCCCTGTCCCCCTGGGACCCCACCCATCCTGCAGGGAGGGGAGCCGCCCCAGCACCCCACCATGAGGATGGGGCCTGGGAAGTGCATGGGGGTGCAGGGTGGGCACCAGGGACCCTCAAGGGGAGAGGGCGATTTTGCAGAGTGAGGAGACCAGCTTTCGGGTTTGTCCGTGGGCTGCACCAAACGCTGATGGCAGCGAGGAGGCTGTGTCTGCCCAAGGCCTTGACCACCCTGAAGGCCCGGCAGGCAGGGCTCTGGACGAGGGACAGTCACCTTGATCGCTGCCTTGGGCCAGCGCCTGTTGGAATGGAATGAAATAGAAGCAGGAATCCTGACAGTCGGCATTGCATGGAACAGAAGGCACTGCTCACACTTTTCAGTCCGAACTCTGGACGCATGCAGGGTGATCAAGGAAGGCCAGAGGATGCGATGGATGCTGGTCTGAGCCAGGACTGCCGCCCACGTGATGGGGAGAGACGGCTGCGTGTCCAGCACCCCTCTTGTTCCTGGGAGCTTTTGTCATCTGTGCTTGACAGGGATCGATTCGGATGAAAAGCTGCGACGTTCTGAGTGGCTCCTCTGCCTCCCGGGAGGGCGAGGGCTGGCGGTGGACGTCGGGCTTTTACGTGTCCGGACTGAGATGCAGGCGGTCAGTGGCACCTCTCACCCGCTGGCCGCGTGGGGTCTGCTTCCTGGCGGCCCCTCCCTGGCCCTGGGCAGGTGCTCGCCCTCCTGCCCGGCTTCTCAGGCCCCCCCTTTGCCAGGGCCCTGTTCTGTTGCCCTTGTACTTCC
Organism: Neotragus moschatus; assembly: GCA_006410615.1. Taxonomy (NCBI): domain Eukaryota; kingdom Metazoa; phylum Chordata; class Mammalia; order Artiodactyla; family Bovidae; genus Neotragus; species Neotragus moschatus. The sequence goes on from SJYA01001623.1 coordinate 13,721, forward strand.
ACTTTGGGGTGGAGGTGGCGAGGATGGGGGAGTCTTTTGAGGGCTCTGGCGTCTCCAGGTGGGAGGAGCTGTGGAGCTCCCTCCTTTGCCTGCCTGCTGGGCCCACGCCCAGGTGGGGTGCAGCTTAGGGAGCCGGGGGAGCAAGGGGCTGCTGGGGGGCGCGAGCAGGTCCCCTGAGCTGGGTGGGCGGGGGCTGAGCTCACAGGCACCTCACCCGCACAGGCAGCTGCGGGGCTGAGGATCAGGGAGACACCTGCAGATTGCCTTCCCGGACAGGACTTTAGCAACAAGTCATCTCAGAAGAGAGTGGACAGGGGGCAGGAAGCTGACTAGGAGGTGTTCGTGGCCCCTTCTCCGCCTGCACTCCATCCTCTGGGACCTTGATGGGCACCTCCCTCCATGGGCCTCTCCTTCCTCTGCCTGCTGGACCCATAGGCCCAGCTCACCTCACACAAGTGCCCCGTCTTGGAATCCTCAACAATGCAGAAAGTCATCAGTGGCCTCCATGCCCTCCTGAGCAAGACCCGTCTTCCAGGCCGCATGTCCCAGGGGAGGGCCCAGGCCCGGGGGAGTGTGTGGGGTGGGGCACTGCAAGAAGACTCCCTGGAAGGCTACTGATGTCACCAACAGCTGGGTCCACGTGAGGCAGGCAAGAGGAAGCTGCATCCTGGGGCCTGGACCACACCCTGCAGTGGTGCTGGCTGCCACCTCCAGGGGCAAGAGCAGAGCCTGCCCCGTCCCCCACCACTGAGAGTCATGTCCTGTTCAGAGGCCACGTAGGGCGGGGCAGGAACCTGGGAGCTGAACCCAAAGTGCCTGTCGCATGGCCTCGGATGGCTTGGGGAAGGACGGAGGACCACTTGCAGGGGGCCCTGGAGTGAGTCATAATTGGGTACAATATAGCACAGTAATAAATGCAGCTACCTTTTGTATTCCCAGGCTGTTATTGATGCCTGGAACAGAAACATATATATGTACATATAAATGATGCATGTAAGTTACATCTTGCATTATGTATCACTTGGTTGTGAACTAGACACACACACAATTTATATATAAATTATACATCATATTTATATTCAAATACAGAAAGAGTTTTGTCTATATTCATGCTTCATGTATTAATGTATTAATATACTTATACTGCCTTTCTGCTTTCTATTTCCACTTAATAATTTATGCTGCAACTCTTTCCACACAAGACATGCAGATTTCTCTAACGCTTTTAGATGGCTACGGAGCAGGTCGTGGTGGGGATGGCCTGATGACTTTTTTATCCACTCAGCCTTTGGTGGGTATTTGGCTCATGTCCAGTTTTTCACTCTTGTACTGAATACAAACACACGAGCTTTTCCTTTTACCTATTGATACGAGAAACATGTAGGTTTCTCAGCATTGAGCCATCCTTGCACTCTCTGAGTGAATAACACACTCCTGCGCTTTTCAATGTACTAATAAATTCTGCTTTCTAATGTTCTGTTTATGATGGTTACATCGAAAGGCCTCCAGTTTCTCTTTTGCTGGACTGTGCTTTTGGTAGAGTGTTAAGCTAGCTGAAAAAAAAGAATGGTTTATCCATTTTACAATTTTTTTCAAAGGATTAGTACCTAGATTTATTTATCAATTCTAATGCATGTTTCTAATTCATTACTTTCTGGTTGTTTAACTTCAATTTTCAGTTTTCTTTAGGCTCACTTTGTTGCTGTTTTTCTAATTTCCCTCTTTCTTTAATTTCTTGAGTTAGAAGTGTGAGGCTGTTTACTGTGATGCTTCTTTTTGTTCCCGACATGTATTAACAGGACACATTAGACGCGCTACCAGCCAGTTCCAGCTCTGTGGTTTTCTTAGGGGGTCGTATTATAACCATGTTTTCCAGCTCTTCCCCAATTTGTCATTCTTTTTGACCCAGAGTTGGTTTGGGAGAGCATTAAACATTTCTAAGTGTTTTTGTTTTTGAGACTTCAATGTTATTTTCGTTAATGGGCTGATTGGTTCTACCTTTGTCAGTGATTTCCAGCTTGTTGTTTTGGCTTTATTTTTACATGGTGATCAAGGTGTGTGGGCTTCCTGATTGCTGGTTCTGGGGGTGTGCTGAGGCTCTGTCTGTGGTGTGAATCTCCGCGGTGAGGTATGCACACCCCAGCGGGCGGGCATGAGGGTCAGTCCACAGTAGCCAGGAGACGTGGGGACTGCCACTCAGCAGCGCTGCTGTCACAGCTTTGTGCCCTGTCTGCCTTTGTGTTTTTATAATGGACATGGTGCATTGTATTTTTATATCCCACATTGTGGTTTTTCCAGTGGTCACGTATGGATGTGAGACTTGGACTGTGAAGAAGGCTGAACGCCGAAGAATCGATGCTTTTGAACTGTGGTGTTGAAGACTCTTGAGAGTCCCCTGGACTGCAAGGAGATCCAACCAGTCCATTCTGAAGGAGATCGGCCCTGGGATTTCTCAGGAAGGAATGATGCTGAAGCTGAAACTCCAGTACTTTGGGCACCTCATGAGAAGAGTTGACTCATTGGAAAAGTCTCTGATGCTGGGAGGGACTGGGGGCAGGAGGAGAAGGGGACGACAGAGGACGAGATGGCTGGATGGCATCACGGACTCGATGGGCGTGAGTCTGGGTGAACTCCGGGAGATGGTGATGGACAGGGAGGCCTGGCGTGCTGCGATTCATGGGGTCGCAAAGAGTTGGACACGACTGAGCGACTGAACTGACTGATGAATTATAATTTAGGAATAAATTATAGGTGTCCGCGTACTGCGACACATGGTTAAAACTTTTACTGATGGAGCGCGTGACCTAAGATGTTCAGACAAGCTGGTATAGCACGTGATCTATTTCATGAGTGTTTCCTGTGTACTTAAATGAGTGTTTTCTTTTTCTCTATGCAGAATACATACTTGACACAAGCTGTTTATCTCTCATTAATTTTATTATGCTTACATTCTAAATTCCCAATCGCTTTTAATCCCCTTGGTCTTTTAAAGACTGAAAGATGCCTCCCACTCCTACTAGATTTCTGAGGGTTTTCTTTGCACAGCTTCCAGTGGTTTTTACGGCTTGATGCCTTTCATTTGTTGTATTTTGTTTGAGAGTGAGAATAGCTTTGGAGTGGACTGTGATCTTGGTCATTCTAAAGTGACCTCTTCTCCTTCTGAACAATCCCCTGCCATCTCTTCCCCTCAGCGCACCAGGAGGCTCTGGGTAGAGTGGTGAGTGGCTGTCGGGGCAGGCAGCAGGCTGGCTGAGCAGGGAATACTTCAGAACCCCCCAGTGCAAGCCAGTTTCCAAGACCCAGGCTGGCCCTGAGGTGGGCCGGCGCCAAATGCTTGGAACTCCACCGTCCTCCGAGCACCACCCCTGCGTTTGCTCCCAAGGCACATGTCTGTCCCATCGCACCACAGCTTGGATTCTCTCCTTTGATGCTCTGGGATTTCCAAGCTTGGCCGGACTTGGCAGAGGCAGGTTTCCGACCTCACTCTTCCAGACGGGAGAGCCCCGGGGCTCCGAGGGTGCTGAGACGTGGGCAGGCAACGCATTGGGACACAAAGGACGGAGGAAAATCTCCTGTGCTAATTAAGACCAGGCAGCTCCTTGGCGGGGAACTGGTAAAAGGTGTCAAATGAGGATTTCTGCTCGAGTTGCTGCCAATCTGATTGTTGTGTAATTAACAGCGGTGCCGACTGTGGCCAATAAGGGTCCCTGGCACGTTTCTCCCGGCTGTCGCCCCCTCTCCACGCCCCTCCCTCCAGGGTTTCCTTTCAGCCCTCACGCCCTCAGGGACTCCATGCGAGGCAGAGACGGACAGCTGTCCTGGACCCTGGGCGCCTGGCATGGACGCGTCGCCATCTGCCAGGTGTGGGTGCCCCAGACCTCCTCTGCCTCCAGGGTGGGCCTTCCACACCTTCAGCAGCCCAGGCGCAGGGTGCACGGCCCTCCTCTGCCCGCAGCAATCGGCCTAAAAAGGGCAGGGGTGGGGACTGTGCCCTCACCCTCACGGCCCCCAGGGGTCACGCCAGCCCTGCGCGGGGTGAGGGCTTAGTGAGCACCAGGCCCCGAGCGGAGCAGGGCCCCAGGCAGAGCTCTGGGAGGCCCTGCTCTGATTGTGCCCACCTGCTCTGGCCCTGTCTTTATTCTCTGGATGTTCCTTTGACCCCCAACTCAGGCCCACAGTTGCTCTGCACCCCCACCGCTCCCAGGTCTCCTTTCTGCACCTCAGTGCCCATGTCTGTCCCTTGATCCCTCCCTGCCCAGTGCCCACGCCTCTCAGGGCAGCCGCGGGTCCCTGCCTGCACGGTGCTGGCCCCTGGTAAACAGTGAGGGGCAGGCCCAGCTCTGCTCAGAGGCCCAATGAGGCAGAGGGGATCACAGGGCCGTGGGTGTGTCTGGGGGCGGTAGTTGGACATGGCCTGTGTGGAGTGGGTGTGAAGCAAGTGGTCCAGTGAGCTCGGGTGCCTTCATCCCCAGCCTCCGGTTCTCAGGTGTCCAGGACCGCAGCAGTGGTCCCAGGGGGACGTGGACCAAGGCCAGCTCCCTCTGCAGAGGCCAGGGCACCCAGCATGGCTCCCACAGTTGATGTGTCTTCTGCTGCCAGGACACTCCTCTCTGGTGAGAAAAAAAAAACGACAAAAAACTCTTACTTGATGCCTGCCATGTCTCTCACTACTCCGATTTATAATTTAGTAGCTCCTTAGAGAAAGCTGTGCTGCTTTTATTTTTAAAAAAGAACCTTGCTCATTGTAGTCTTCAAAAAATCACAAATTCAGAAAGTGTAAGAAAAAAAGAGAGATGAAAACAAAACAAAACAAAACAAAAAAAACACCTCATCAGCCAGAGAGAAGACTTTGGTGTATTTCCTCTCAAACTCTGCACTGAATGTAAGAAGACACACTTTTTTAAAGAATGGGTTTATATTATTGGCACTATTTCTATCAATTAAAGTTTACATAGAAATTCTTAAGTAATTTTCCACATTGATAACGATGGGAAAGTATAAAGACGCAGCTCATACATATCTATAAACTATAAAAATGTATAAATTATATAAAGTGTATTGTATGCAATGCTCTTGCATACACACGCTCTGTATAATATGTATGCAAACACACACACACCAAATATTTCCATCTATGTCAAGGGCTGTGTTAAATTATGGATGCACAGTGGTTTGTTTAGCCGATGTCATTTTGATGGACACTTGGCTTGGTTCTACTTATTTAGAATCCAACATCATGCAGCGGTGAGCATCTTTGTATTCCTGGGTGGGTACTTCCGGAGATAAATTTTCAGAGGTGGCACTGCTGGGTCAAAAGCATGCATAGATTAAAGCTTGATGGGCATTGCCAAGCTGTGCTTCCCTCAGTGTGCACAGCGTGTGTGGCCTCTCACCTTGTCAGCATCGGATGATAGACGCCAACTTCTGTCACACAGGCCAGTCTGGGAGGCAAGAGATGCCTGCCCGTCACTTCAGCCTGAGTTGTTAAAATTATTATGAGATGAAAATGCTTTCATATTTTTATGGGCTATGTTTTATGGCTAAAGAAGTAAAAAATGCTTGAAAAATTAATTTCAGATGGATGAAAGATTTACAAGTCTTAAAAATTCATAAAAGTAATGTACTAATGGTAAGGAGGGAAAATTCTTTTCTTAGCATCATAAGGCCAGAAAGTATTTTTTAAAGGCACACACTTGATCGCATTTTAAAGTTGAGTAAAGTAAATGTTGGATGTTTACTTGCTAAGTCGTGTTCAACTCTTTGCGACCCCGTGGACTGCAGCCCGCCAGGCTCCTCTGTCCATGGGATTTCCCAGGCAATAATGCTGGAGTGGGTCACCATTTCCTTCTCCAGGGGATCTTCCTGACCCAGGGATCGAACTCAAGTCTCCTGCACTGCAGGTAGATTTTAGTGACTGTCTTATTGAGTCAGTATTCCCAGGAAAACAAGATTGTATACCAAGAGAGCCAAAAACAGCCTCACAAAGAGGCTGAAAGGGACACAGCAAGCTCTGAGGGAGATTCCAATAGGAAATGCAGACTGACGCAGACTTACACACTTCAGCACGGACAGTCGTGAAAACCCACCAGGACGCGGGGATAAGCGGCACGAATGTGGCCAGTGGGCTGAAAGGGCCTCCTCTGCCTCTTTCTCAGGAGGGGCTGGGACAGCAAACATCGCCAAACGAGGGGACACGCCCAGAGAGAATGGGCACCAGGACACAAGGGCTGCCCTCCTCCTGGGCAGACGTGGGGGGAGCTCTTGGAATCCAGCTGGCCTGGGGCGGCTGCTCTGGACAGACAGCAAGCCAGCTGGATAGGAGGGCAGACGGCCCAGGAAAAACGCAGCGTGGGGCCAGTGCATCTCTGACATGTCCCCCAGGTGGGGGTCAGTCGTCTTTGGGGGAGCATTTGTGAACTGGAAAAGCATGGAAAACTGAGCCAACAAGTCCTAAAGCCCCGTGTCACAGAGTGACCTACCTCAGCCTGGCCCGTGGCTCAGTGGTGGAGAGCATCTCCATAGTCGTCACAGGGCGAGCACCGCTGTGCAGTCCATTTGTGATATGACCCGGTCGGGTGGGAAGGCCCAGTGTGGTGTGTGGGGAGGGAGGGTGGTCCCCATGGGCAAGCCTTCAGCTGCTGGCCAGAGGCCCCGCGGTCCTTCGAGGTGGCGGCTGGCTCCTCCCAGGACGGGAGGTGAGAGAGCCGTCTGGCTGGACTTCCCTTCTCTGGACACTGTTTGCGGGGCGTGGAGTCCGGGGGCAGCCCTACAGCAGGGAGGAGTCTGACCTCGGAGAAGGTGCAGACACACTTTAAACCCCATTTGGGGCGAGGCTTCTTGTGGGAAGTGGGAGAGGAAACCCTCTTTGTCACTATGGCATGGATTACGTGTTATATTAGTGAGGACGGCAGCAAGCGCTGTGCTGTTGACGTGCGGATTGAATTCCGTTGCCCCTGAAGACAAGGTCTTGGGAAATCAATTGGACTTAATTACAGCTGCCCCTTGAATTCTATTGGCAGCTCGAGTGGTCACACGCAGATCTGACAAGGAAAGGTGGGGAGGGTCATATGGGGAGGCCCTGACCCTCGCAAGGTCCCCATGGTCAGGATCGGGGTCCTCTAGCCACAGAAATGTGAAGCCAGAGCTGGCTACTTCTTTCAGGGAGATCGTGAGAGTCCCTGGAACGCGGCTACCACTCAGGGTCCGCCCCAGCCTCCCGGCTGTCCCCACACGGGTCCTGTGTTCGAGACGCGGGATGTGCAGGAGCCCCCACATTCGAGCCACAGCGTTTGTCCAGCTTTGCCAGCCCACCCATGGATCCTTCTTATCAGTCAGATCAGAGTCCAGTGGGAGTGGAGATGGGGAGCCCAGGGAACCCCGCCACTTATGGGAACACTTCCCAGAGGCCCATGGCCGCTAGTCCAGGGGGATGGCCAGGGGTCTGGGCGGCCGTGGCTGCCGTGGAGTGGGCTTCCCCGCCTGGACCAGCGGCCTCCTGGGTGGAGTGCTCTTTGTGGTGGGGGCTGTCCTGTGCGCCCCAGCCCCTGTCCGCTACAGACCAAGCATACTCACCCCACTTGCGATGACCAGAGGTGTCTCTAGACACCATCAAAGGTTGAGTACACTGCTCTGCAGCCCGGCAAAGTCTGCTTGGCTTAGAAGTGAGCAGGGAATCCCCCATGGCTGATCCTGGTTCACAGTCACGTTCCCTGAATGGCCAGAGGCTGTGATCAGGAAAGCTTGCCTACCTGCAACAGGGGCTCCATGGGGAGGGCACATGCCTAGACCTTTCCAGCATACCATGGGGTGAGAATCCCGGGGACAGTGAGCTTATGAGGGCCCCTCTGGGCCCCTTCTGTGCTCAGCTGTGGTCAATGCCTGGCCAGGGCTCTGGCGGGGGGGTGGGGTGAGCTTGGCTAAGGGCTTCAGGGCACAGAGCAGAGAGAGGCCCAGGAGCAGGGGCCTGCCTAAAGGGTTAGCCCAGGCCTCCAGCTCTCTGGTTAAGCTCCCATCAATAGCGCTTCCTCCATCAGACATTGTTACAGCGGAAAATCAGAGGGGCTGGCTAATAACTTGTGAAATTTATCAGACTAATAGCCACATGAAAGTCTAGCTGGCAAAACATTTCCTTCAGAGGCCCCTAAACTTGAGCTGTCATATTCAGAAGGCTTCCAGGAGGCCAAATGCTGAGGCGCGCATACAGTTTCCAGTCTGAGAAACCCATCTTCATTAAATCTGCACCACACTGAGTTACTTTGAATATTATTTTCCAGCTGAAAGTATTGTGAATATTGTTTACTCCCTTCATATTTTGATCACATTTCATAGTGTTCGGGTGGATGCGCTGGGGTAAAGGCTCTGTTTACTCAGATGTGGAGACAGGAGATAGGCACTTCCAATGTCTTCCTTGACTTCAGTGAAGAGCAGGGAGGGCGTCTTTAATAATAAGGCTGATCCATGCTATGGGTTGAAAGCCCATAATAAGCCAAGCAGGCGGAAGGTATTCGCAATGCATGAAACAGCAAAGAACACAGGGGAGCAAACCAGGAGTGAATGCAGATGGCCCAATGGGAAAGGTGCGTGGCCAAGAGAGGGTGTGGCAGGTACCCCATCCTGCTGGCATCGAGGGCTTGTAACTGCGGCCTGCAGTCCCCAGGTCAGGGCCCCCTTGCTGACCCCCTGGCTTCAGCCCACTCTGGCCCATACTCACAGGCGCCTGGAGGACCTCCTGAAGCCAAGCGAAAGACCTCACCCTGGGGCCCGCTGGGGTGGATGACTGGAGCGGGAGGAGCAGCTGACGGGCTGGGCCCCATCTCCGGGAGGGGCAGCTCTGTGTGCAGGCTGCACCCTGGAGTGCCCGCGGGTCCTCAGAGGGGCCACCCCTCCTGCTTCCCGCCCTCCCCATTCCTGCAGCATCGCAAGAGCACCCATCCCAGGCTCTGCTCCAGGGGCACCTGCCCCAAGAGACACGGTGCACCTTCAGCATACCTGTTAGGAGGGCTCAGATCCAAAAGCAGGAACAAGGGTGTGGAGAGACGGGTGCCCTAGAGCAGTGCGGGTGGGAATGGAAAATGGTGCAGCTGCTGAGGAAAACAGTCTGGAGGCTCCTCAGAACTGAACATGGACCCACCATGGGACCAGTAATCCCACTGCCGGGCACGTGCCCAGAGGAGGGGCGACCGGGGTAGACACTCACACCTGCTTGTCCACAGCAGCCACAGCGTGGAAGCATCCTGTGTACATGGACAGAAAAATGGGTAAGCAAGACAAGGCCCATCCATACGAGGGGATTTCACCCCACACGAGAGGATATCACCCCACATGAGGGGATATCACCCCGTCCTTAAAAGCAAGGAAATCCTTACACCAGCTATGACACGGATGAGCCTTGCAGACCTTATGCTAAGTGGCATAAGCCAGTCATGAAGGAACTAGCACGTGTGATCCCACTCGTATGAGGTCCCTGGGGTTGTCAAACTCTGGAGAAGAAATGGCAGCCCACTCCAGTATTCCTGCCTGGAGAATTCCATGGACAGAGGAGCTTGGCAGTCTTCAGTCCATGGGGTGGCACAACACAGGGTCGTCAAAGTCTTAGCGACAGAGTAGACTGGGGATGGGGTGGGGAGAGGTGGTGTTTAACAGGACAGAGTTTCATTCTGGGGAGGTGGATGGAAGTCTGGAGATGGTGGTGGTGATGACCGCACCAAGCGTGAAGGCGTCTAATACGACCAAACTGTGCACTTACAGGTGGTTACAGCGGTAACCCTTATGTTACACGTCACCATAGACTAAACGCTCATCTCTTCCTTGACTCCTGTGTTCAGTCAGTCCTCAGTGTGATGGTGTTAGGACGTGGGGTCTTCAGGAATGGATTAGTGCCCTCATAGACCCCCCAGGCTGCTCCCTCATCCCTCCATGTGAGGACCCCAGAGGGAGGGACGGCCACCCATCCAGGACCAGGAAGTGGGTCCTCAACAGACCAGGGAGCCTTCTGTCTTCATCTTGGACGCCCGGTCTCAGAGCTGTGACAAGTGCTGCTGTTTATAAGCCCGCAGGTGGTGCTGTTTTGTTACAGAAGCCAGGGCAGGCCAAGAGAGTGTGTTTTACCACAGTTAAGAATCTTAGATATTAATACAGCCCCTTCAGCCACAATCAGCTTACTGAATGACTGGGATTTATACGGCCGACATAAGGCTGTGGGGCAGAGGGGACCTCAGTACCTTGGGTGACCCTGACAGGGGGCTGCCCACAGACGGATGCTCACCTTGCGAGAAAAGATAGAGAAGTAAAACAGGAAGCAGGTGGGCAAAGAGGCAGGGAGGAGGCTGCAGTCCCTGAGGGCCAGAGTTCCCCCGCCCTGGGCTGCGGAGACACGGTGAGGACGCGCCTGGTGAGGACGCGCCCCCGTGAAGACACGCCCCCTTGATGGCCCCCCTCCCCCCACCCCCGGTGAGGACAC
>SJYA01001623.1:28284-201008 GCA_006410615.1 Neotragus moschatus
CGTGAGGACATGAGGACGCGCCCCCATGAGGACGCGCCCCCGTGAGGACGGACAGGCAGGCAGGTGAGGGGCCTTCTCCTCCAGAAGCCCCTTCCTCAGCTCCGCCATCCCGCGTCTCCGCCTAACTCCAGCTCTCAGCTTGGAGGTCGCTTCCTTGAAGAGCGCTCCTTGGTCACTTGATGGGCGCTCTGATGTCCATCTTTCCCCTCAGCTGCTGGGGAACCACTGCCGACCGTCCCTGGCCTGGACCTCCCTCTCTTCCCTCTGTCCACTAAGAACCACCCGGGCCTCCCCCACTCTGTCCCCTCTGTCCACCCCGGCCCTGCCCCTGACTCTGTCCTAACAGTCAGTGGTGTGCAGTGTCAGCTGGATGAGTGAGTGTCCACCCAGGACACCATCATTTTAGAAACACTTGGTGACCCCAAATAGGAGAGCGGTGGTCCCAGGCCCCCCGTCCATCCCACCACCAAACACCCTGATTTTGGGGGCTGGGTGAGGGCTCATAGGAGGGCAGAGGGTGGGGTGATTGATTTGACATTATATTATATCCATGGATCAGAAGCTCTTAGGCCCCATTTCAACGACTCACCCAATATCTCTGGTTAACATTTCCTAGAAAACCTCCATAGATCTTGTTGTTTCCACTAGAATGAAATCACGTTCTAGTGAAATATGATTATTTCACATGTTCTATGTGAAATATATATGTGATATATTCTCTGTGTCACATAGAATAACCAAAACATAGGTCTTAAAGGTTAGCAGCTGCCCCTGCGTCACAAGGAGCCTTACGCAGGTGGCTGGGCAGCAGCGTCCAGGTGGGATCAGAGCCCCAGCTCCTGAGTCCTCACCTCCTGCGAAGCGTCGCCCACGGCAGTCATCATGGGTCACGTTGGGGCGGCAGACACGAGCGGCCTCCTCTGGAGCCATTGTGGAAAGAGAACTCTTTCAGACCCACTAGAAAACGTTAGCTCTCCAGAAAGACCTCTGAGAAGTAGTGGGGCAGTGGAAATATAACAAGACCAGTGAGAGAGTGACGCATCGCTTTTAGGACAAGGAAGGCGTGGCTCTGTACCCGTTACCCCGCGGGCCGGCCTGAGGCTGGTCCTGCTGCCCAGGAGTGAGGAGTGGAGCATGCTCAGGGCCACCTGTGGAGGTGGGGAAAGGGGTTTCTGCAGGCGTTTGTCTTTAGAAAGGGCTTCCCAGGTGGCTCGGTGGTAAAGAATCCGCCGACAATGCAGGAGATGTGGGTTCAGTCCCTGGGTTAAGAAGATCCCCGTGGAGAAGGGAATGGCAACCCACTCCAGGGTTCTTGCCTGGAGAATCCCGTGGACAGAGGCTACAGTCCATGGTGTCACAAAGAGACGTGACAGAGAGACTAACACATCCATGAATGTGTGCAGGGGGCTTCCCTGATGGCTCAGTGGTAAAGAGTCCACCTGCCAATGCAAGAGACGTGGGTTTGAAAGATCCCCTGGAGAAGGAAATGGCAACCCACTCCAGTATTCTTGCCTGGAGAATCCCATGGACAGAGGAGCCTGGAGGGCTACAGTCCACGGGGCCACAGAGAGTCGGACACAACTGAGCGACTAACACTTGCACTTTGTCCTTAGAAAACCATGAGAAGGAATTGAGCCGACCAGTAGTCAGAGATCTGTACCACTGTCCACAACGACAGAAGCTTGGAAAGAGGTACGTGAGGGGTGAGGGAAGCTACGGTACAACCACACGAGGGCACCGAACGCCNCCACAGAGAGTCGGACACAACTGAGCGACTAACACTTGCACTTTGTCCTTAGAAAACCATGAGAAGGAATTGAGCCGACCAGTAGTCAGAGATCTGTACCACTGTCCACAACGACAGAAGCTTGGAAAGAGGTACGTGAGGGGTGAGGGAAGCTACGGTACAACCACACGAGGGCACCGAACGCCCTAGGGGGCGTGACGCACGTGCAGTGAGACGGGCGTGCTCAGAGCTCATCCTAAGAAGAGAAACACAGCTCTGCAACACAATGCAGAGAAGGGAATTGCAAGGACGGAGCACCCGGTTTACTAAAGGGGTGGAGGCGAGAGCCTGGGTAAACACACCCCCAAATCAGTGGTGATAACCTGGGGGTCAGGGCAGCACACATTTGTATCAGCATTTTATTCTCTTTCTTAGGGGTTGTTCTAACAGTGAGCATGAGTGAGGTTCAAACTGAAACAGAAACTGTCAGATGGCAGAGTAGAAGGAAGTACGCACAACTTCTCCTGTAAGAATACCCAAATCACAGCTGGTCGCCAACAACCATCCACAGGAGGATGTTACAACCCACCGAACAATGATACCCCACGTCCAAGGATGACATAGGAGGGGACGCGATCACGGAAAAATCAAACCCCAGACCCACCGGATGGGTGGCCCACAAGCTGGAGAACAATAACACCAAGACACTCTCTCTGTTGCGAAGGTTCTAGGCCCCGCGTCAGATTTCCCAACCTGTGGATCTGGCAAAGGGACTGGAGGTCCCCAGGGAATCTGACTTTGGGGGACTGGGATTTGACGGATAGAGTCTTTTACTAATTCTAGAAGGTCTGTGGATGGGAGCATCTAGTGGACGAGCCTTGCAGGGGCTGAGTTGCCAGGATGTTTAAACTCTGAGCAGAGAGAGTGGGAAGGAGACAGGCTTCTATGTAGAGTCTTTGTTTTTTTTTTTTTTTTTTTTTAACTTTTTATTATAATGAGTAAACTTTATTCACTGAATAACCTCCAACCTTAGCTGAAATAAAAACTNACCCTGATGCTGGGAAAGATTGAAGGCAGGAGAAGAAGGGGACAATAGAGGATGAGATGGTTGGATGGCCTCACTGACTCAATAGACATGAGTTTGTGTAAACTCTGGGAGTTGATGATGGACAGGGAGGCTTGGCATGCTGTGGTCCATGGGATTGCAAAGAGTTGGACACAAGTGAACAACTGAACTGAACTGAACTTCCAGTTGATATTCAGGACTAATCTCCCTTAGGATTGACTGGTTTGATCTCCTTGCAGTTCAAAGGACTCTCAAGAGTCTTTTCCAACACCACAGTTCTGAAGCATCAATTCTTCATTGCTCATCTTTCTTTATAGTCCAACTCTCAGAACCATGCATGATTGGCACCTAAATCCATCCATCCCTCTAATTCACCCATTTAATCCATTGGTTTAATTAATCAATAACCCATTTGCTCATTCTACAAATATTCATTAATTTCAATAGATATTTTCACATCCTCATCAATGGCTGGGTCCTAAGATATGGAGTCCAAGTCAGGAATAAGGATATGAGTTCCTTATATAGAGTAAATGCCTATGGGAGAAAAATGGGGAGACAGCCAGAGGACTGGATAAGCTATCCAAGCACAATGCAGTGGACTCTGAGTGAAGGAAAGTTCGGCCAGGCCTTTGGGGAGTCCTAGAGCCAGTACTCTTGCCTGGAAAATCCCATGGACAGAGGAGTCTGGGGGGCTGCAGTCCATGGGGTCACAAAGAGTCAGACATGACTGAGGCACTTCACTTTCACTTTTCACTTTTATGCTTTGGAGAAGGAAATGGCAGCCTACTCCAGTGTTCTTGCCTGGAGAATCCCAGGGATGGGGGATCCTGGTGGGCTACCGTCTATGGGATTGCACAGAGTTGGACATGACTGAAATGAGTTAGCAGCAGCCGTAGCAGCAGAGCCAGTGGATTCAGGAATCTCCCAGGATCAAGGGCCTTCCAGTCCCTGACACCCACTCTCTAGCCCAGAGCAGCCTGTGGGTTTTAGAACCTTCAGATGGAGTCAGGGGCCAGTGAGGTTCCCCCAGTCCAGGAGCTAGAAAGAACATTGTCACAGCTGCCAGGGGAGACAGAGGGCCAGAGTGTAACATCATTCTACCTTTTTTAAGCATCGGCCACCCCTAGAAGAATCCATACACTCTGAGAAATATCATATCATGTGCCTGCACACTCCTGCTTGCAATGAAGAGGGAAAAGCATTATTGTTTAGGAACTGGATGAATAAATTGAGATATTGTTGAGTGGGATGAGTAATCAATATTCATCTTAGAGATGATGTAGCCAGAATCCACTTCATCCACTTTGGTTTCCAAACTAAAAGTTGTAACCAAGATTAGTAAGCTTAAAAATAGCAGTAAATTGGAAATTCTTATCCTGAGTGAAATAAAATAATCACTGTGTAATTTTTAGCTCAGTATTTAGAGGTGCCACAAGTTTGATACTGCTATGTAGAGTCAGTAAGCCTAACTCAGCGCTGAGGATTGTTCTTTAGCCAGTAATTTTATCATGTGAGCAGCAGGACCATAAAAGCGCACACAGAAGCCTAGATTTTCTCATGTATTGTAGAATGGTCTTTGTGATGTATTGCAATTAGAGCATGCAGGAGTAGTCTACTAAGTGTAGTGGGGGTCTCAGTAGAAAAATAATGTGTTTTAAATGACAATTCAGTGAATACAGGTGGTGAATACCATGACTATAGACGTGCTTCCGGAACATTTACCAGATGCCAACATGACTTTTAAATTTGTTCCCATTCATCTAGCTGGGGCACAATTTCGGTCAATAGGAAAAGAAGGCGGCAGCAGCAGGAGAGTTATTACATAAAAGAATCAAACATTTTCTAAGTCATCTCTGCTGCTGCTGCTAAGTCACTTCAGTCGTGTCCGACTCTGTGCAACCCCATAGACGGCAGCCCACCAGGCTCCCCCGTCCCTGGGATTCTCCAGGCGAGAACACTGGAGTGGGCTGCCATTTCCTTCTCCGATGCATGAAAGTGAAAAGTGCAAGTGAAGTCGCTTAGTCATGTCAGACTCTTCGTGACCCCATGGACTGCAGCCGACCAGGCTCCTTTGTCCATGGGATTTTCCAGGCGAGAGTACTGGAGTGGGTCGCCATTGCCTTTTCTATACAATCTTTCTAGATTCCACATATATATGTTCAGTAATTGATATCTGTTTTTTTCTCTTTCTGACTTATTTCATGTTAGATGTAGGCTAGCCCCTCTCTCACTGGATCAGATTGAAGTCACGTGGCCTTGGCATGAACAAGCTGGGTTCTCATCTTCACACATGAAGCCTTCACTCAGTGAGGGGAGCAAGGGTATGCCAGAGCTACATTTGCACATCACAGTTTACAGGGGCTGTGGACATGTCACAACTATGGATAGTTCACTCCAGTAATCTGTTAAAAAAAAAAAAAAAAAAAGTCCCTGATGTTATACAACTGTTTTAATTGGACAGAATGTTCATAAATGAATTACTGTCCATGGTCAGCACTAAGATTTTCAAACTTGGAGAGCATTTCTCGGAAGAATTGATTTAATTAATGAAGAAGGGATAGGGGGCTTGGACTATTTGAAGCAAATATCAATTTGTGAAGATGCATGTGTGCCCATCTGGACTGCCAAAACACTCAGAAAATGAAATTACCATTTATATAATTTCTTAATTCTCAAAAGGAGGGGAGAGAAGATAACAATTACCTGCGTGGAAATATCTTATCGGTGCTTCCACCCAGGTCTTAGCCATTTCACTTGGAATGGACGCTACAGGAACCGTGCATACATGCTGCTGCTGCTTCTAAGTCACTTCAGTTGTGCCCGACTCTGCGACCCCACGAGCCCTGAGTAAAGGGGGAAATTCTGGCATTATTTCTGTTTTCTCAAAAGGGAGGCTGAGATTATGCAAAGCAATTAAACATACTGATTCTAAGTAGATGTCAATTTCTAATAAGTTAATGGAATGTTTCCAAGAAAAGTCTGTTTTGAGAAGATGGAATTCTTTTCTGTGGCCCTGGCTCATCTTTAAGCGGATGAAATCATAACAGAAATAAGATCACTATTGAATTTAAAAGACGGGCATGTGGCTCAGTGGTCCACAATCTGTCACGCTTTCATGCATGCATGAGATGAGCTGAGTTATCACTGTGCACCCTGCGTCCCACAGAGGCTGTTAGCAGCCCCCCACAGAGGAAGCATGGAGCGGCATCACTGACGGGGGGCGGGCGGGGGGATCCCTCTACCTCCCACAGGCCTGCAGACACGGAACTGACCAGAGTGCAGCTCCAGCCTCAGGCCCGGCTCTCAAAACACTGGCTTTTCTCTTCTCCTGGAGCGTTGTACTGCAGCTGTCAGATGGCTCTGCCTGATTTTATTCCTATTGCCTGTCAGTCAAGCACAGCATCCGGGTTCTGGGGGAACAAGGAGGCTTGCATTTAGCAAAGGATGCTGGTCACCTGCAGCTTGGTTCTGAATGGCTCCAGGGAAGATGGTTCTTTTTGGCTTTGAATGTGCTTTAAAGACTCTGGGTCCAGAATACAATCAAAGGATAAGGAATCAAAGAATGGCGGGAAGAGGGGATGGTCTGCAAGGCAGGAAGGAGCCCCAACTCGACAGAGACAGAGGGTCAGGTTCTCTGAGGTGTGTGGTGTGGCCAAGGCCCCTTAGTTCCTGGGATGCATGGAGATTAAAGACTTGACGTTCACATTTAAGATTCAGGGAGATTCTTTCATATGCAGAGAACTCAGCATGGGGGGCCTGCTCTGGCTGGTCTTCCTGATGCTGGGACAGAAGGCCCCTCACTGGGACCCCCTCATGACACACCTGTGGCAGGTGGAGGGCTCATCAGGACAGTGTGGTCTTGGGGAGCTTTTGCTCGGAGACCCCAACTCCATACTCTCCCAACTCCTGCAGTAGGCCCCCAGCTGCATTCCCTTCACTGCCTTTCACCCAGAAACATGGGTTAAGTGTTTCAAGCTCACTCAAACTCCAGTTAGATGCACTAAACCTCCACTGCAATGATGAAAACCAGGTCTCTGCAGCATTGTTTTGTTTTGTTTTGTTTGTTTTTTTGTTTTTTTCATCTGTATATATACATATATCTTTTTTTTCATCTCAGGTGTACATGAGTTCCCGATCTTGAACCGCTCCCCCCACCTCCCACTCCACATCAACTCTCTGGATCATCCCCGTTCACCAGTCCCAAGCATCCTGTATCCTGTAACGAATATAGACCATCGATTTGTTTGCCACACTACAGCACACGTTTCAGTGCCATTCTCCCAAACCTTCCCCCCCTCTCCCTCTCCCTCAAAGTCCAAAAGTCCATTCCATGCATCTGTGTTTCTTTTGCTGTCTCGTATACAGGGTTATCATCACCATGTTTCTAGATTCCGTATATATGAGTTAGTATACTGTATTGGTGCTTTTCTTTCTGGCTTACTTCACTCTGTATAATTGGCTCCAGTTTCATCCATCTCATTAGAACTGATTCAAATGTTTTCTTTTTAATGGCTGAGTAATACTCCATTGTATATATGTACCACAGCTTTCTTATCCATTCATCTGTTGATGGACATCTAGGTTGTTTCCACGTCACGGCTATTATAAACAGTGCTGCTATGAACATTGGGGTACATGTGTCTCTTTCAATTCTGGTTTCCTCAGTGTGTATGCCCATTAGCGGGATTGCTGGGTCATATGGCAGTTCTATTTGCAATTTTTAAAGGAATCTCCACACTATTTTCCGTAGTGGCTGTACTAGCTTGCATTCCCACCAACAGTGTAAGAGTGTTCCCTTTTCTCCACACCCTCTCCAGCACTTATTGCTTGCAGACTTTTGGATCGCAGTCATTCTGACTGGTGTGAAATGGTATCTCATTGTGGTCTTGATTTGCATTTCCCTGATCATAAGTGAAGTTGAGCATCTTTTCATGTGTTTGTTAGCCCAGGTCCAGACAGCTTCACAGCTGAATTCTACCAAAAATTTAGAGAAGAGCTGACACCTATACTACTCAAACTCTTCCAGAAAATTGCAGAGGAAGGTAAACTTCCAAACACATTCTATGAGGCCACCATCACTCTAATACCAAAACCTGACAAAGATGCCACAAAAAAAGAAAACTACAGGCCAATATCACTGATGAATATAGATGCAAAAATCCTCAACAAAATTCTAGCAATCAGAATCCAACAACACATTAAAAAGATCATACACCATGACCAAGTGGGCTTTATCCCAGGGATGCAAGGATTCTTCAATATCCGCAAATCAATCAATGTAATTCATCACATTAACAAATTGAAAAATAAAAGCCATATGATTCTCTCAATAGATGCAGAGAAGGCCTTTGACAAAATTCAACATCCATTTATGATAAAAACTCTCCAGAAAGCAGGAATAGAAGGAACATACCTCAACATAATAAAAGCTATATATGACAAACCCACAGCAAACATTATTCTCAATGGTGAAAAATTGAAAGCATTTCCTCTAAAGTCAGGTACAAGACAAGGGTGCCCACTTTCACCGCTACTATTCAACATAGTTCTGGAAGTTTTGGCCACAGCAATTAGAGCAGAAAAAGAAATAAAAGGAATCCAAATTGGAAAAGAAGAAGTAAAACTCTCACTGTTTGCAGATGACATGATCCTCTACATAGAAAACCCTAAAGACTCCACCAGAAAATTACTAGAGCTAATCAATGAATATAGTAAAGTTGCAGGATATAAAATCAACACACAGAAATCCCTTGCATTCCTATACACTAATAATGAGAAAGTAGAAAAAGAAATTAAGGAAACAATCCCATTCACCATTGCAACGAAAAGAATTAAGTACTTAGGAATATATCTACCTAAAGAAACTAAAGACCTATATATAGAAAACTATAAAACTCTGATGAAGGAAATCAAAGAGGACACTAATAGATGGAGAAATATACCATGTTCATGGATTGGAAGAATCAATATTGTGAAAATGAGTATACTTCCCAAAGCAATCTACAGATTCAATGCAATCCCTATCAAGCTACCAGCAGTATTTTTCACAGAATTAGAACAAATAATTTCAAGATTTGTATGGAAATACAAAAAACCTCAAATAGCCAAAGCAATCTTGAGAAAAAAGAATGGAACTGGAGGAATCAACCTGCCTGACTTCAGGCTCTACTACAAAGCCACAGTCATCAAAACAGTTTGGTACTGGCACAAAGACAGAAATATAGATCAATGGCACAAAATAGAAAGCCCAGAGATAAATCCACTCACCTATGGACACCTTATCTTTGACAAAGGAGGTAAGAATATACAATGGAGTAAAGACAATCTCTTTAACAAGTGGTGCTGGGAAAAATGGTCCACCACTTGTAAAAGAATGAAACTAGGTCACTTTCTAACACCACACACAAAAATAAACTCAAAATGGATTAAAGACCTAAACGTAAGAACAGAAACTATAAAACTCCTAGAGGAGAACATAGGCAAAACACTCTCTGATATATATCACAGCAGGATCCTCTATGATCCACCTCCCAGAATACTGGAAATAAAAGCAAAAATAAACAAATGGGATCTAATTAAAATTAAAAGCTTCTGCACAACAAAGGAAACTCTAAGCAAGGTGAAAAGACAGCCTTCGGAATGGGAGAAAATAATAGCAAATGAAACAACTGACAAACAACTAATCTCAAAAATTTACAAGCAACTTACGCAACTCAACTCCAGAAAAATAAATGACCCAATCAAAAAATGGGCCAAAGAACTAAATAGATATTTCTCCAAAGAAGACATACGAATAGCATTGTTTTATTCAAATAATATTTTGAAAGATGCCCTATGGGAACCATTTTTCGCTCCCAAGGACCCATTATTATGTATTAACATGAACTCACCATCTGGTGCAGTGATCTGTTTCAATATCAAAGTAGTTTTAATTCTATAATACCATGAAAATTTTACTTTATGAGTAAACTTTATATAGACTGCACGAGCTGGGTCATGCTAACATGGAAAAGTTCTGCATAGAATGCATGTGAGGGAGTCTGTGTTTTTATAAATAAAAGTCATTCTGCTTCTCTTATAAATTAAGTACAGGAAAATAGAAAACACAAAAACATTATTTTGAACTAAATAATGCTACAAAACACAGAAGCTACTGTTAATAGTATATGTCCCATAAGAGAGGGCTTCCCTGATAGCTCAGTTGGTAAAGAATCCCCCTGCAATGTAGGAGACCCCAGTTTGATTCCCTGGATCTGGAGAAGGAAAAGGCTACACACTCCAGTATTCTTGGGCTTCCCTTCTGTCTCAGTTGGTAAAGCATCTGCCCGCAAAGCGGAAGACCTGGGTTTGGTCCCTGGGTTGGGAAGATCCTCTGGAGAAGGAAAAGGCTACTCACTCCAGTATTCTGGCCTAGAGAATTCAGGCCACAGGGTCGGACTACAATCCACAGGGTCACAAAGAGTCAGACACAGCTGAGTAGTTTTCATTTTCTTTCCACACAAGAATGTCTTAATTCCATTTATAGTATGCTCTAGTTGTGTGTGTATGTAGCTTACACATACTGTCAAATTGCTGATAAATAAACTAACTAGCTTTACCTCCCACCAGCGTGAATGAATCCATGTTACTACACTGAACTTTTATCATGTGTTTGTGTGTTATCAATGTGTTCTGCTTTGATAAGCAAACGTGTTTCTCTGATTTTTAGGGAAAGTGAGCATGTGTATTAATCAGTGTTGCTTTTATGAATCATCTGTTCATACCCTTTGCCCATTTTTTGAGGCCATGTTGATTTTCATACAATGTTTCATAAGCTCTTTATATGTCTATTAATTTTTATCTGCTTTAATTTGATTAATTTTATTAAAAGTTCATGTTTTTATAAATTCCACTTTTAAATAATCGCATGTTATTTCTATAACACATCTATAGCTTCTAAGCCTATATGCTAGAAAGTACTTTTTTAATCTGCTTTAATTTGATTAATTTAATTTTGGCCACCTCATGCAAAGAGTTGACTCATTGGAAAAGACTCTGATGCTGGGAGGGATTGGGGGCAGGAGGAGAAGGGGACGACAGAGGATGAGATGGCTGGATGGCATCACTGATTCGATGGACGAGAATCTGAGTGAACTCCAGGAGATGGTGATGGACAGGGAGGCCTGGCGTGCTGTGGTTCATGGGGTCACAAAGAGTCAGACACGACTGAGCGACTGAACTGAACTGAATTTTATTAAAAGTTCATGTTTCTATAAAACCCATTTTTAAATAATCTCATGTTATTTCTATAACATATCTATGGCTTCTAAGCCTATATGCTGGCTGGCTGGCTGGCTAAGTCGCATCAGTCGTGTCCGACTCTGTGTGACCCCATAGACGGCAGCACACCAGGATCCTCCGTTCCTGGGATTCTCCAGGCAAGAACACTGGAGTGGGTTGCCATTTCCTTCTCCAATGCATGAAAATGAAAAGTGAAAGTGAAGTCGCTCAGTCAAATCCGACTCTTAGCGACCCTATGGACTGCAGCATGCCATACTCCTCCATCCATGGGATTTCCCAGGCAAGAGTACTGGAGTGGGATGCCATCGCCTTCTCTAGTCTATATGCTAGAAAGTACTTATTATATAGTCAGTGTCTTCTGACCCAACCGGTTGTGAAAATCCTCAGGCAAACCTGCAAAGACTAACAGTGTGTTTTATGTTAGGTCCAGTCCACTGTATGATGGCTTTTATGACCTCACTGAACTGGCATCTGGGTTTGTGACACTTGATTATCTCCCCACATCCAACTATCAACCTGATCTCACCTCTTGTCTTAATACCCTGAACATTCCTAGGTCAGACTTGTCTGGACTTGGGGAAGGCTCTTTTTTTCCTGATCGGTTCCTGTGAAAAGTTATCGTAAGTTATGATGACTGTCTTGGACCTGTGACAGATGTTTTTAGCAAATTTCAGAGTCATTCCCAGGGAAATAGACACCGGCTGTTGTTGTTTAGTTGCCAGTCATGTCCAACTCTTTGCCACTCAGGGACTGTGACCCACCAAGCTCCTCTGTCCTTGGGATTTCCCAGGCAAGAATGCTGGAGTGGGTTGCCATTTCCTCTTCCAGGGGTTATTCCTGACCCAGGGATTGAACCCATGTCTCCTGCATCTCCTGCTTGGCAGGTGAAGTCTTTACCGTTAAGACTCTTGGGAAGCCCTATAAACATGGTGTGCAAATGAAATATTTATTGTTGCAGTGTTTTCACTTCAGTTGTCAAAACACCCCACCTGCCTGCTGATACCTCATCTCATTGAGTTTCCAGTTAGCACAGCACATGTTCTGAGTTCCGCCCACAGTTTATATCATTTACTTTCCAGTAAGTTTCCCGTCTCTCTCCATTGGGTTTTAGTCGTATCACAGCAAACCCACCCACATTGTCCCATGGGCTGCAGTACCTTTTGTTGCTTTCAAATGATTTGCTTTCAGTATTAATGGAACTGTGTGATGAAAAAAGGCCCTCTTGAGATTCTGCCTTTAACTTCATTCTGAATTTTGTCTTTCAGAGAAAACCAGAATGTTTGGGGGCCTTTCCCCATTAACTCTTACTTTTGGTTTGAAATGAATGTTAATTGGTGCTTAAGGCACTGAGGAGATCCTCATACCATGGAAGGCAAAACTGGAATGGTCCAGTGGTTGGCCATGTAGCCTGGGAAAACCACAATATTTGTTCTGTTTATTTCTTTGTAGAATGCATGTGCTGAGGTGAAAGCACATGGGTGGAGTGGGTAGAGTAGGGTTGGATCTATGTCTTTTGCTGGTGGAAGCCTCTGGGTCTACAAGGCGTATCCAAAAGAGGATACGATGTGAAATTTTTGGCTCCTCTTGCAGATTTTCTAGAGTTTTTTATTTTTTACATGTTGGTATTTTTTAAAAAATGCTGCGTTTGCAGCAAAACAGAACCAACGCACCTCTATGAGAAATTCGAAATAAATTCAGAATGCTGATACTGTTCTTACTTTGGAAATCCTTGATAAATCCAAAAGATGCTATTGGATTTCATCCGTGTGCATTTTCCAGCCTTCCTGTGGGCGGAAAGGCAGTCTGAAGACTTTAACGTAAATTAACACTATGGAACAGTGAGGGTTGCTTTACATTTTAAATGAAGAGAATGAACATCAATCATATTCCACTGCTCGGCTATCTTGTATTTTCTTGCACTTTTGGTGGGAATGTAAATTGATACAGTCACTATGGAGAGCAGAATGGTGATTCCTTAAAAAACTAGGAATAGAACTACCATGTGATCCGATAATATTTTGGAATCTTAATAAAGTTTTCCTTTTGGAGGAGTGAGAATTTGAGGTGAACTTTTCCTTTTTTTTTTTTTTTCCCTCAATCCTTGCTAATGTCCTTTGTTAAATGTTAAGATAAATAAACAAAACTTTAGCTGGGAAAAATATCCATGATATCCTTTTCCTAATATTCTGGCCAAAGATATCATTGAGTATTACACAAGGAAGCAGCATCCTCACTGGTGACAATCATCTGCAGTGGAAGAGAAGGTTGTTTATGCTTGTCAGATATGATGAGTTCTGATCTGATTTATCGTTCATTTACTTAGTTTTTCTTCTATTTAGCAATATAGAAAGCTTAGTATCTTTCTTTAAGTAAGAAGATTTTAAGTTCCTATTAAGAATCTGATGAATACAGTTTTAAGAGGAATTGCATATGAGCAAAGATCTCTCTGTAGATAACTTTAGTGTGCTTGAGTAGATCTGTGTCATGGAATCTGACATAAATTAGTGCAGGTGTGTGTGTGTGTGTGTGTGTGTGTGTGAAAACCTTTTGCTGATTTATTTTTTAAGCCACAGTAACATTTTACGTCATGACATCACCACTTCGAACTTAACATGAAGCAGGTGATAAAATTCATTGACTGAAATGCTCTACTTTAAGATATTTTTCATTTATGAAGATGTTGCCACTTTTAAATTGAGATAGTGGACTTGCGTTCTTTGCTTACACAGCTTTGTCTTTTATGTAGACTTGAAATACACCGTGTTTAGCTGGAGAACATATATTATTACGTTTTCACCGTGTAGGTTTCTGTTTGTTTGCTTTACAGTTCCGTTGCTCTGAACCATTGTCATCAGACAGAAGTGCTTACGCGTTTAGTTGTCTTTTGTGAAATAAGCTCTGTATGCATCATTTAAGAGTTTCCAAGTCAGAATGTGCAACAGCTATAGAAATTCTTGAATAAAATGAGAAAGCCTCAATTTTTTTTTCCATTTTGTCTATGACATTATCAAAGGTTTGGGATGGATCAGTTGGGGAAGAGGATGGTCAATTTGAATTGGAGCCCAAAAAGTGTGAAATGAGAAACTGGCTGCAAGAATGAGTGATCTATGCAACTTCACTCTCGAGCTTCTCTACCAGGAATCCAAGTTATTTCGTGCTATAACTTTTTTAAAGCAGAAAAAGCACATCTTTTATTCAAACATCAAAATTGCTTTTTGAAAGAGAACAATCCTTGAATATTGAATAAGTGGAAATTAGTAGCAAGGTTAGTGATGTTAGCCAGAATAATTCTAAGTAGTGATGGAATTTGTGTGCTAGCCCACACAAAACTCGTAGTCTGGTGAAGCACCAATTTTGTTTCAAATGATAACATAGCCCTGTGTGATACAGAAATCCCACAGCCCAGAGAAATCAGTGGATACACTTTTTAAATATGTTCCTATTTGAAGTTGAAACTCCTGTCACCAAAATATAAATGTTTGGAAGCATGAATTCAAACTGGAAGGTTTCCAAAAAGAGTGTATTCGTCTTCTTGTCATATTGAAATATGAGAAAGGTAAGATTTAAACATCATTCTTGGGGCAGAAGGCTCAGGGGTGTGGTTTGCTTTTTATTTTCATCAGACTCTGTCTTTTATTTACACATATGGATAGAATGTAACATGCTCTGCGGTCTTACCCATCTCACATAGCACACTAAGCAGGGTCTCCTTCTGACACAAGCAAGTACCTCTTGATGCTTCACATCGGGGAGAAAAAAAAACAGGTGCCAGAGGGCATATCTGGTGGATGAGGAAGACGTTGAATGACCGACGTCAAACACATAAAGTATGTACAAATAGTGACAAGTGTCAAGAAGACCATCAGCTCAGACCTTGCTGTTGATTAGCCAGATGTCAAGAGGAGAAGAGCTGGTCACACACTGAAGAGGTCAAGGAATTAAACTATTAAACTCTAAGGGTGAGTTTTGGTCTCAGTCCACAGCAAAACTATCATTTTCTCTATTTTTTCATGATCTGACTTCATACTTGTTTTAGCCCCACCTTAGCTATCCTGGCAACACCGTTTTCAGGTTCCTCTTCTTTCCTGGATTTTGGGGTCAAGTTCCTGGCAGACCTCGCCTTGCTGATTACCAGTAAGAAGTTCAGACCTCATCAGCACGTGGTCTGAGAAAGCTTCAAGCTGCAGATGCCTTGCTCCTCTTCAAATAAATGGGCCCCTCCTCAGTCTTTCACAGACCTGCTCTGGAGACAAGCGTGACAATACAAATCCTTAAATCTGCTCACTGTTCCCCCATTGATGGAGCAATGGATTGAGGGGTAGGTCAACCCATTGTTTGGAAGGCTCTCAACAGACCAGAGAAAGTAGCATCTGTTACCTTGATGGAGTCTAAGCTCAGCTCACAAACATTTTCCCACTTGGATCGGAAAATATGGTGAGGGTGGAAAGGAGAAGAAAAAACAAACAAACAAACAAAAAACAGATGTGGGGGAGAAATTTTTGGCTAGAGATTTGGGCCAAGGGCAAGTTTATAGCATTTACTCCATTTTAACCCAGGAGTTCCAAAGTTTGGCTACACATTGAAAAATCTACAGTACCTGCATTCCATCCCAGCCCAATTAAGTCATAGTATCTATCCGGGCTGCATGTATTCTTCACATAGATAGATGATGCCACAATTTGAAATTAAGACTTGGAGACACTCTCCCCAGGGGGACATATCTGAATTAAAAGAGCATTGTTAGGATGTGGTGACATTTACCAAGCTGAGAATGGGGGATTGATAATATTTTGAGAGATTTTATTGGAATGGTTAGTCCAGCCTAGGAAGAACGAACTGGAGACAAGAACGATAGCCTCCTGATGGATGGTTTCCAGTTGGCTCAGAGGTAAAGGATTTGCCTACCAATGCAGAAGATGCAGGAGACCTGGGTTCAATCCCTGGGTTGGGAAGATGCCCCAGAGAAGGAAACGGCAAGCCACTCCGGTATTCTTGCCTGGGACATCCCATAGACAGAGGAGCCTGGCAGGCTGCAGCTCCTGGGGTCGCAAAAGAGTAGCACACGACTTCCTGTTTACAAACAGGAAATAGTGAAGCGGAAGCGGAGAAAAATTTTGTGGAGCTCCTTTTTAACACACTAAAACCTGAAGATGTGAACATTAGAAGGGAGGAGTATGGAGGGGAGAACTCTGTTTGACTGCGTATTTCCTCTAGAGGACCCGGAGGATCTGTCAGGCCATCCTTCAAGATGAAGCCCTCTGTCTCTTGTTCACTAAAGGAAAGAAATGGAAATGGATTTGGTTAGACACAAAATGTACATAGGATACAGACTGGGACACATTTAGAAATTAGGAGACATATATAGTCATTATTTTTATGACAAGATGGTAGTTAAATCTCTAGAAGATGCTCAGTTCAGTTCAGTTCAGTTCAGTTGCTCAGTCGTGTCTGACTCTTTGAGACCCCACGAATTGCAGCACGCCAGGCCTCACTGTCCATCACCAACTCCCGGAGTTCACCCAAACTCATGTCCATCGAGTCAGTGATGCCATCCAGCCATCTCATCCTCTGTCGCCCCCTTCTCCTCCTGCCCCCAATCCCTCCCAGTATCAGAGTCTTTTCCAATGAGTCAACTCTTCTCATGAGGTGGTCAAAGTAGTGGGGTTTCAGCTTTAGCATCAGTCCTTCCAAAGAACACTCATGACTGATCTCCTTTAGGATGGACTGGTTGGATCTCCTTGCAGTCTAAGGGACTCTCAAGAGTCTTTGCCAACACCACAGTTCAAAAGCATCAATTTTTCAGCATTCAGCTTTCTTCACAGTCCAACTCTCACATCCACACATGACCACTGGAAAAACCATAGCCTTGACTAGACAGACCCTTGTTGGCAAAGTAATATTTCTGCTTTTTTTTTAAAAAATTTTATTTTTACTTTACTTTACATTACTGTATTGGTTTTGCCATACATTGACATGAATGCTCTCTAGGTTGGTCATAAATTTCCTTCCAAGGAGTAAGCGTCTTTTAATTTCATGACTGCAATCACCATCTGCAGTGAGTTTGGAGCCCCAAAATATAAAGTCTGACACTGTTTCCCCATCTATTTCCCATGAAGTGATGGGACCAGATGCCATGATCTTTGTTTTCTGAATGTTGAGCTTTAAGCCAACTTTTTCACTCTCCAGTTTCACTTTCATCAAGAGGCTTTTTAGTTCTTCTTCACTTTCTGCCATAAGGGTGGTGTCATCTGCATATCTGAGGTTATTCTTGAAGATGCTAGAATCAGTTAATTTCCTCATAAAGATGGAAGAATAAAGACTCTATGGTTACAGTGCAAGGGAACACCAATATTTAAGTGGTGGGAAGAGGCAGAGAATTCAAATAGAACCTTATATGGCTAATATCTTGGGTTACTGAGATCTTGTGATTTAAGCACTCAGAAAAAAATGATTCAATCCCATAATTAAAAAAAGAAGGGAAAGGTTTTGATTTTAAAATGACTTCATGGCTAACTCAAAATTGTACTGGCTTACTTTCTTTGTGTTCTCATATGTGGATGACCAAAGAGAGAACTCCCAATGTGATTGCACTTTTCTTCTCATGAGTAATCAAATCTCTACAGTGATTAAACATCCTCATGACATATGTGTTTCTCTGAGCTTTAGCGTAAAGAACATAAGCTGATTTATAAAGCCTTCTCGCAACCACAACCCAGAACCAACTGTTAGTAACACTGGAGTGAAAGCCAGAATATAAGCATTCTCAAAACCAGATCTCTCCCCAGTGAAGCTTGAAATTCCCCAGGAGCCCAGGACCTGATGGCATGCTGGGGCAAGGATGAGGGGTGGAGTGGGAGGTCCCCAATGATGAGGTCTTTCTTTGATGGTTTATTGTAAAATTGAGGGCAGTAAACAGCTCTCTGTGACAGTTTTCCCAAACTGGTTAGTTATCGGAGACTCCTGTCTTTACAAGAAAGATCTTTGAAAATATATTTTAATTATCGATTAAAACTCCTACAACACTCACTCTTCACTGAATAGTCTAACATTCCTTCCATGTACCTGAGCATCACGGGGTTCCAAGCAATTGTCTTTCCTCTAAGCCTTTACTCCTCCACGACTTCCACTTAGATATGTCATCCTGCTGCACAGTTTGTAGAAGAAACCCACTTCTGGACTCAGTTATTCACGTTGAGAGCCTCAGGCTCCCAAGTGATTTGCAGGGTTTGCAGCAAAGCTATGGCTAAAGGCAGAGGACAGTTTTACATGGCTGGTCTGTGGCAGTCACAAGGAGGGCTCCGTCCCCTGATGTCCCATGAAGGCCAAGGTATGTGGACGACACAGTTTCCTCAGATGGGCCCCAGTTTCTCTGGACTAGTAGAGCAGCAGAGATGCCACCCTTCTCTGTTGTATGCACCAAGATGGTACAATTTTTTTTTTCTTAATATTGAATCAGAGAGGTATTCGGTGAGTTCTCTTATTGCCCCATAGCAGATTTACCTGCTTTATGACTGAGAGCATTTGACTCTGCATTTGGAAAGGGTCTTATTACATCTGATTTTCAGGCTGATCTGTCTCTTGAGCTTGTGTGCCATAGAAATGAAAGCCTCTCAAATGGCATTGATGTGCCAGTCTGTTGAATATAAAAGCCGTACCGCAAAGGCATCTGTTTCATTCAACGGGGGTTCTGCTTTCCCTGAAAGAATCACAGAATCAGTTCGGACGATTTCATGGTTATATAATGTCTTAAAGAGGTGCCTTTTCTGCTGAAGTGGAAGCTTGAGTACAATGTTTCGGGGTGCACGTCTGTTCGCACATACATATGTGTACATTTGTGCGTGCACGCATGTAGGTGTGTGTGAGAAAGTGAGCCATCACCTGCTTTGCTGTGTGTTTAAGCTTTTAATAACACTCGACATCTGATCAGTCAGTTCTCTTCACTACTGGTGATGGGTTGTCATTCGGGGTCTAGTGCCTGTAACCCAAAGGAGGGAGGCTCCGGTAAAACCCTGTGAGGTTGGATGCTGCTGTCCTTCCTACTAGCTGCCCTCTGAACTTAAATATGCTGTACACTGTCCCCAACCCCATGAATATTTCAAAAGTCTTAAAGCTTGTGTACCCTTTGACTCAGCAGTCCCAAATCCAAAGACATGCCTAGAAAAATCACTAGGGATGTGTGCAAAGATTGGATACCAGGGATCTTTTGCATAAATACCTTCCTATAGAGAACTGGTTACATAAACTATAGTTTATTTCATTTGAATACTGGATTTGCTTTTAAAATTATTAAACATGAGAACATAGGAAACAAATAAAAAGAGATGTAAACTATGTGGGCACCCATGTTGTCTTCTAGAAAAGGAACACACTGGCCCACCAATTATCAGAGCACTGCACTGATCGATCAGTTACTAAACTGCTTTGGTTATGGCAGCGCTTCATAACAGCTGGAAGAAGTGAAGTCACTCAGTCGTGTCTGACTTTGTGACTCCGTGGATTGTAGCCTACCAGGCTCCTCCATCCATGGGGTTTTCCAGGCAAGAGTACTGGAGTGGGTTGCCATTTCTTTCTCCAGAGGCTCTTCCCCACTCAGAGATTGAACCCTGGTCTCCCGCATTATAGGCAGACTCTTTACCTCTTGAGCCACCAGGGAAGTCTTAGCAACTATAAACATGTTAGTGCTTGAGGACACACATTGCAGATTCATTTACTATATATATCTCTATAATCGCCAAAGCTTTTTTGATTTGAATGGAAGGTGGGGATGGAATTCCATCTTCTTGCTAATCTTTTTTGCATAAATCTTAGGGTATTAGTTTGTCTATTGCCTCAAATTTGGGGGTTTTTGAAGCAGAGTGATGACATATAGGATTTTAAAGAATTATGAATGCAGAGCCATATTCAGCTCAGCATTTTCCTCCAATATTTAGAGTTACTTTGTTTACACATCTTTGAACAGGGATTGTCCTTTTCACCTCTCCACTCTGGAAGGACATGGCGACCCACTCCAGTATTCTTGCCTGGAGAATCCCCACGGACAGAGGAGCCAAGTGGGCTATAGAAGAGTCAGACATGACTGAAGTGACGCAGCACACACAGAGCTAAACCCACAATACGTGGAAGATGTCAGCATTTTCCATCCCAGATTAAAGGAACCAGAGAAGCTCTTCAGGAAGATCACCTGAGGCCACATTGAAGGAACCACAGAAATTCATCAGATTGCCCGAGAGCAGATTAACGTAAAGCAGGCGGCTCTGTGTGTGGGGGTTGCTTGGTCACTCAGTCGTGTCTGACTCTTTGCAACACCGTGGACTGCAGCCCACCAGGCTCCTCTATCCATGGAATTTCCCAGGCAAGACTACTGGAGTGGGTTGCCATTTCCTTCTCTAGGGGATCTTCCTGACCCAGGAATCAATCCTGTTTCTCTTGTGTCTCCTGCATTGGCGGGTGGATTCTTCACCACTGTGCCACCTGGGAAGCCCTGCACACACCCTAATCTCAGCAACCCCACTGTTGAACTGTTTACTATAAAACTTCTCACCAAATCCTCCCAGGTTGGGACACACAATTTTTGTGTCCCTCTTTGCATGGCAAAGCAATAAAGCTATTGTTTTTCTACTTCAACCAAAACGCTGTCTCTGAGTTTCAATTCAGCACCGGAGCACAGAGGCTAAGCTTTTGGCATCAGTAGAATTTTGTGAAATTTCATGATATCTCTTTCTTAATGTCCTCACCGTTAAATGGGGATTGTATCTGTCCTTGTAAGGTCGCCGGCAGAAAAACCCATGCCTGTCTCACTGCGGTCACCTGCGGGAAGCTAACTGCTAGCAGAATGCTTCTATCACAGCTGTGATGGTCTCCTGATGCTCTGGGGCTTCAACACTTCCCAAACTCCAGTTAGAGCAGCCTGCATGGTGAGATCAGAGCAGCTGGGTTGCTCTTCCAGCCCTGAGCTCTCCTCCTCCATGGACCACTGTGCAGACTTATGGGGTCTTTCTCAACCTCCATCCACTACCTGACCAAATTCAAGCACCTAGTTAAAGGCTCAACAAGCCATAAACTGACAAAATGTTAAAACTTAAAAGCAGTCTTTGATGTCATTGAATCCAACATCTTCATTTCACAGAGAAGGAAACTGAAGTCCAGGTATTGGCTATGGTTTTCCAAAATTCCCTTAGTGTGGCTTCAAAACTCCAGTTCCCAGGTTTTCAGTTATTATCCAGAGGAAGGTCTGCACGTTTCCGTGTTGAAGTAGTGAACTGAGGTCTTCTCTCTGCTTCTCCCTCTTGCTCTCAGAGCCAGCAGTTTCCAAAAGCTTCTTTATTTTACAGAAAAATTTCTGTGAGTGATTGTCCAGGGATAGGAAGAGGGGTGAGAGTGAAGAGAGGGTTGTGGGGTGACAAATTCATTGAAAACAAATCAAGAAAATGAAGTGCTTTTCAGAAGATCAAGCCTTCTGCCTTCAGAAGACTTCTAGGGATGAGTCAGCGAGAAATTTGCTAGAGAAGTGTTAACATAAAACCCTTGTTCACGAGAGGCCGTTTATTTATGTTAATGCTCTCTCTCAAAGCTGGCATTGCTGCACGTTACTCTTACCACTACTTTTCAGGCTGTTTGCAGGTGTGTTATCTATTTAGCAAAATAGGACATTGAAAATTAGGAAGGTGGATAATGGAATTTCAAATTTAGATTATTTTTTATCTTTCCTTTGTAGTGACGAAAAGAGTCTCAAAAGCCAAGAGTCTAAAAAGCAGATGGTAGAGCTGGTATCTGGACATCGCAAGACACACTTGTGATTTTCTCCTGGTCGAGGGCTTAGAGGTCTCCCTGTGCCCCCATTTCTTGTGTAGTGCTTTGAAATGTGGAGTGTGTGTGAGCCAGATTTAGGTCGTAGCATAAAACCTGGTCTGGAGACCATGATTTGCAAAATTATCTCCTCAAACTAATTGATAGCATACAAGATCTCAGTGTACTATCAGACTGGGAAGTCAGCAACCAAAGAATACACAGGAAGCATATACGTGAGGACACGCGTCAAAGAACCAAGCAGCATCGTCTTTAAGAAATGAGAGCACCTGACCTCTAGGTCCTAGGACTGGACAGTCTCTGACTAGCAGTCTTCTGGTCTCACCTGGAAGAGCGTCACATTGGCAGGTCCTTGACTGCTAGACATGTCCTTGCTGTGTGAAATGGGTGGAACATGACTGCCCCAAATCCATAATCCCCCAGAGGGAGGCATAGGGCCTTTGGGGGTTGGTTAGGCTAAATGAGGTCATGAGGATGGAGACCCCCACGATGGAATTCGTGCCCTTGTAAGAAGAGACCCCAGAGCTCTCTTCCTGCCAAGTGAGCAAGGACACTGTGAGAAGATGGCCATCTGCAGCCAGAAGCAGAGGGGTCCCCAGAATCCCATGGTGCTGCCCCTGATTGCAGACTCGTGGGCTCTAGGACTATGGTGCGCAAATGTCTGCTGGGTAAGTTGCCCAGTCAGTGACATTATGTTGCAGCCGCCCAAGCTGACTAGGACACCATGCTTTGATCTCAAAGGTCTGTGCCTGATTTTTTCTGTGTTGTTTGACTACAGCAGTGTGGTCACCACTCCCTCCAACACAGGTCACCTCAAGGCCCTTTTCAGTGTTTGCCAAAATAAACAGTTTGCCTAAATATGCAGCTTTGGTGTCTTTCTCCCATAGGAACTGAGAGACTCATCAGGAGATGGTTAAGCAGCTTGAGCCCTCCCGAGTTTCCCCAGAGGTAAGGGTCAGGGGTCAAGATGGATACATCCTCAAGGCTTCTTCACCCCAGACCTACTTCTGTAAATATATTCCTTCATCACTTAGAATAAACTTTTTAAAGAGTGAAAGAGGAACAGATTTTACACTTCAAAGTCCTTTCAGAAGACTTTTATCCCATTATCAAGAAAGTAAAAATGGATTAACAAGTTTTTCTTTAAAAGGGAGGAATGTGAAAATGCTCATCTTCCTCTCAGACTCTGCAGAAAGGTAATCCGTTTTAGATCAATGGCCATTGGTTCATGATTAGCCATTGGTATTTCCCATTAAAACTATATTAGACTGCTGTCCAGAAAATAACATTTAAGCCATGTTTCAATTTCCAAGAAAAAAACCTACAGCAAGGGCAGAATATTAATCAGATTGTGCTTTGGGGAGCTGAAGCTACAGTTATAAATATTTCCTCAGGATATATTGTATGAGACAATTCGGTCACTGATGAGGCATGAATACTTCTAATGGCGTCTTCTGTGGGGTGATTTATTTTAATTGTCACTCTGGGACCTGTTATTATGCAGTGTGAGGATGGGTCACTGCATTAGAAAATTAAAGCTGATGAAAGGCATTCGTTTTTAGCCTGTTTATAAATTCAGACTTTGGGGATAAAGAGATGCTGAGTGTACGTAAATCCTGCTTGACCATTACTCTACCATTCACCGTATCTGGTGTCAGACTGTTAGAGTGATGCAGCCACACAGCTCTGAACTCCTGGGGCCTCCTGTTCCACCCTGCAAGGACTGTGGCAGCCCGAGATCCCGCTCACCTGGACGCTGAGCCCCACTGGCTCTCTGTGGCCACTGCCAGGTAGGTGCGAGGTTGAGTGTCCAGAATGGAACCAGAATCGGAGAAGGAAAGGCAGCTAGCATTCATCAGACTCCAGAATGTTGACATGTGTGTTGTGCATTATTTTAGTACTGTTCTCATTCTACTTCTAATGCCTCTTAAGATTGGCAAATGTCTCTATTTTAAAAAGAGAGATTCAGGGAGACTAAATTGGAGAATTTTGCACAGTTAATGAAACACACTGCCAGAAATGATTTAGTTTGCAGTGAATACTCATGGGGGAAAAACAGTCACTTCATATCACTTTCTTTTTTACCTTTGTGTGATAAACATCGCATTGCTAATTGCACAAGAACAGAAGTGGCATTAACAGGACAGGTTCTTACCTAACACCTATATTATGGCCTTAAACCCTATGTTTAATTTTTTTCAGGTGGTCATCTAGGGCCTCTGGACATATGTAGAAGGTGTGGAGAGATGGAGATGAGAATGAGAAATGTCCAGGTCTCAAACTGGAGTTCTGAGTGAAAACTTCCAGGTCTATAAATCCTTTGAGCTTACACAATAGGAAAAAAAAAAAAAAATAGATGCATTTTGGAGCTCAGATATGCAATTAGTCACTCTAATTTTTGCTTAAATGAATCCATCTTTTGTGTGTGCTGAAAGGAGCAAATTGCCTGCAGTGTACGTCTAGGCAGCTTCCAAAGTAGAATAAGAAAGTGAGATGTCAAAGACTGTCTGCTATTTACATCATCACCAGATTAAGAAAGAATTGTGTTAATGCAAATGAGACTGTGAGTGTCTGCCATGTGGAGGCTGCCCAAGTTACACCCAGTCAGTCTAGAGAAACTATTCCTTTAGGGTCACTGTAACAATATAAAGCTTCAAAATTTGAGCAACTAACTAGACAAGGTATAGCTATTTTAGCTGGGGAGCAAATGTACCAGTCTGCCAGTCTCTGGGTCTGGTCTGTTTTGTGAAGAACCTAATAAGATTTCTCCTCGTGGTGAAGCTTTATCCTCCTTTGCTTGTACACAGGTATCATGCTGTGTTTAGCCAGTGTCGTTTTAATTGTATTGAACAGACAGATCTTGAATTCTTCAGTCAGTGATTTCTATTAGCAAATCTAAGTTAAGCTCTTAATTTACCATTGCAACTCACTGTGGTGACAGCAAATTTAAAATCTCATTGTTGAAAAAGTTGAAAAAAAAAAAGTTGATCTCATTGATCAAAAAAGTTGAAAAGCACAATCTAATATCTTGTTGCTTTGAGATTTTGAACTCATGGAAAACATGCAAAATGCTGTGTCCCCTATTCAAATAATAGCTTCCTTGGTGGCTCAGTTGGTAAAGAATCCACCTGCAATGAAGAAGACCTGGGTTTGATCCCTGGGTTTGATCCCCCGGAGAAGGAAATGGCAACCCACTGTAGAATTCTTGCCTGGGAAATCCCATGAGCAGAGGAGCCTGGTGGTCTGTAGTCCACAGGATCACAAGAGTCTCACATGACTTAGCAACTAAACCACCACCTATTCAAATGTTGCCTTATTTTCATATTTGATTGACTCATTTTGGAACTTACATTGCATCCATCACTACTTAGTTACTATTGCAAGTATGTGAGTGTGAAAATCACAGCCACCCATCTGAGGTTCCCTGGATATACTCCTACTTCTGTATGCTGTGTTTATTTCCTAAAGTGGTGACTCATTAAAAACCCCACCAGAGAAATTCTGCTATGTTCTTTTGAAATTTCCTTAAATAAAACTGTTTAAAATGGGGGATCTTTTCTAATTAAATTAACACCAGCAATGGGACTGTGGCTATTTGCATTGTTGAGCTAAATACACCCCTGTTGGTTTTCTGTAGCAAAGTTGATCAAGAGTTATCCTCTTTCCCAACCCTCTTTTCCTTCCTATCTTTTCTATTTTCCATCTAGAGAAGAGCTATTCTTCTGGGCCCTCCTGTTCTAAGCTTCTCAGTATATCTGACAATTGCTTTTCTCTTCTGTGGCCTGGCCAAGTCTCTGCGGTACAAGTCTAATGATCTTCCTTTTAGATTCTCCGATTCATGCTGCTTCCTACATTTCTTACACTCTAACATCCTTATTATTTTCTACCAACCATACAACATCTGGGGGCCTCTTTAACTCCCAGTGCCCCCACTCCCCATGCTGCCTGCTTCTGACTCTGCTGTCCACTTGCCCTTCTCTCCACCCTCAGAGCCTGCAGCCCTTCTCCCCCTTCTCTACCTGCCCTTCTCCCCCTTCTCCATCTGCCCTTCTCCCCCTTCTCCACCTGCCCTTCTCCCCCATCCTCAGAGCCAGCAGATTCTGTCAGCACCTCCTTTCTCTCCCTTTGTAAGCCATGGGTGCTTCTAATGGAAAAGACCTTCCCAGTAGGGTAAGGTGATTGCTTGACCTGAGCGTGTATTTGTTTTTAGGCCATCTGTCTGCTGCTCTGACTCTGTTCCCTGGTCCTGCGCTGCTTCTGCAGCTCACAGGGTGCATATTATTTTCTGGCACGTGCTACTCATTCTTCTTGGACCACATGTAAATAGTACAGCATTCCTTGTTTTGATATGATTTTTAAAATTATTTATTCATGAATTTCTGTAAGTAGCAGGCGGCTTGGATTTCAAGCTTAGAGGACACAGTTGGTATCAGTTTCTGGTTTAGGCTGCGTAATTCCCTGCAACAACGAGTCATCTCTGTTCAGCTCTCCTGGTTTTAATGTAAAATTGTACAAAATAGGACTAGATTTTGTTTTTAAGTCTCAGTGCTTTTTAAATACCTCCCTTACCTCAGTCCTCATCCCCCACAGGAGGCTCAGTCAACCATAACGTCATCCATCCTGTAAGCTGAAAGGGCTTTTACAGGTCACAGCAACCAAATTCCCTTAAAATGCTTAAACCTCCTGCCTAGCTTTTAAGACAGATCCTGCTGTTTTAAAATCTTGGAATCTACCTATGTGTGGATTTGGGAGTTGGACACAATGATTCAAAGTCCAATGAGGCCACTTACTGTCTCTTTGATAGCTCACAGTCTCAGTCCCGTTTTTTCTTTTTTTGAAAAGCAAAGCTGAAGATTCCTACAAACATGAGTATTTTAGTCATTTACACACTGACCTGGGCTTTCCTGGTGGTTCGTGGGTAGAGAATCCACCTGCAATGTGGGAGACCTGGGTTCGATCCCTGGGTTGGAAAGACCCCCTGGAAAAGGGAATGGCTACCAAATCCAGCACCCTTGCCTGGAGATCCCCATGGACAAAGGAGCCTGAGGGGCTACAGTCCATGGGATTGCAAAGAGTCAGACATGACTGAATGACTTGCACTTCACTTCTTCACTGGTTCATGGAGATCACCACCCTTCTTAAGCACATTCTATCCCCTGTAATGTTTACCTCCCTTGTCAGAAAACACCCATGGTGTATTATTAACCATACATATCCAGTGTTAGTAGTGAGTATCTTATTCTCATGATTTTGTGTATTTTCAAAAACTAGAAGTCATTATTTCATACAAAGGCATGATGATTTTACTGCCAACTCCAGGGAATGACCAGGAAGAGATTGCACATGGGTAGAAATTGCCTCTACCACAAGCAGGGACTGGGGGGACATGACCACCTCTGTAGGACACACTCAGCCCTGCAGGCATCTTGATAAGTTGGAGGGAAGACTTGTTTACTGGCGTATGTTTCATCATCCCATGCTTCATAGGGAGCCGGGCTTGGGCAATTTGTTCCTGCCAACACACATCTTCACTTCATCTTCAGGCAGCATTTCCCGGGGCTGCTTTTGATTTCTGAGCCCTTCACCCCAGAAAGCACAGAAAAGAGAACCTGGAGATGGTGAAATTGTTTCATCAAACTGCTCCGGAGCTGGGCTGGTGGATAAGAAGTGCCAGTCCCACCAAATGTACTTAACTGGTCCTCCGCTTTAGAGACTGACTTGACTTCAAGGGACTGAAGCCACTGGGTGGGAATCTGTAAACCTTTGCTGTCCATGGATGGCTGTTCCCTGAGCGTGTGCATGAACTTGCATAAGGAGAGAAGCATCATGGCATTTATGAAGGCTAATGCAATATACATGTGAAATTTCCCCAAAAGGAAATTAAAATCTAATTTCAGACTTTGATATCCAATGGCTGTCTAAAAAAAGCAAAAGGCACAACAAATTAAGCTGAAATAATCAACTGCTGCCTGAAATCATTGATTTGAATCATACAGAACACGTAATTGTCTCAATTGAATAAAGTCGCAATCCAAAAACAATCCAGTTTTAATAACGAGCCATTTCAAATGAGTCACAATCATAAAGGCCCAGCTGCGGCTGGATTCACCCTCGGATGAGAACATAATCTTCTGTCTCTAGCAAAAAGCAATTCTGTTTATCCTTTCCTGGTGCAACAGAAATAAATAGGGATTTTAACAGGACCAATCTATAGTTAACATGTGTGGACTGCAGACTCTTGAGAGTCCCTTGGACTGCAAGGAGATCCAACCAGTCCATTCTGAAGGAGATCGGCCCTGGGATTTCTTTGGAAGGAATGATGCTAAAGCTGAAACTCCGGTACTTTGGCCACCTCATGCGAAGAGTTGACTCATTGGAAAAGACTCTGATGCTGGAAGGGATTGGGGGCAGGAGTAGAAGGGGATGACAGAGGATGAGATGGCTGAATGGCATCACTGACTCGATGGATGCGAGTCTGAGTGAACTCCGGGAGTTGGTGATGGACAGGGAGGCCTGGGGTGCTGCGATTCATGGGGTTGCAAAGAGTTGGACACGACTGAGCGACTGAACTGAACTGAACTGATGGACTGCAGAGCATCTTCATAATCATTGTGATTTCATAGTTGTAGCTACCAGCTTGCAGTTCTGATTTTCTTTCACTAACTTGAGGAGCATAAAATTGGGAATTTTATATGCAGCATCCAGCTTTGCTATGTCTGAGAAGGTAGAAAAGGTCTTGCTCAAAGCCACAGACTTTCATGTGTGCACTGAAAGAGACTTTATTTGGAGTAGAAATGGTAAGAGAAACTGTATGGGATTCATAGTCTATCACTTATTTAATGCCTATCTCAGGGACTTTGGACAAATTACCTAGCCTTTAAAAATTGGCCGGTGTGACTTAAAAAAAAAAGTGAAAATAATATTTCCAAAATAGCAGCACACATAGTCCTGAGCACATGGAAGATACCCAAACTCATTTATTTCCTTTTTATAAATTAACATATAACCTTTGCTTATTAATATTTAGCATATGCCTGGTCAAGACCATGCTCATTTATGAAACAAATTATACAAATGGGAAGACAACGGTTATGAATGTCAAGCACCAGTCTCTGAAGCCCAGGAGTCTGACTCAGTGTTTGCAACGTTGCCTGAATGACAAAATCTAGGGATCACTAAACCAAGACCCTCAGGAAACATTATTGCAATAACTTTTAATTGGGAAAATAGAGACAGAGAAGGCAGAACTAGCTCATTTAACGTAGGCAACAGGCTCAAGCTGAAACTTGAGAATCTCTTCCCAGAATGAATGGATACGGCTCCTGGAGCATAGATATGAGGAAAACTGTTCTATTCACTGAATGACTGTGTACTCCCAAAATATACTTTCAAGTCTTATCCACTGATGTGTATTGGGAGGCGGGGCCATTGAGAGGTGCTTAGGTCGTGAGGGTGGGACCCTTGTGAATGCGGATTAACACTCTTTGTCAGAAGAGCCACCAGAGGTGAGCTTGTGTCCTGTCTCTCCTTCACTGTCCTCTGCCGTGTAAGGAGACAGAGAGACACAGCCACCTGCAAGCCAGGAAGAGCTCTAAGCAACAGTGGACACTCTGGCACCTTCATCTTGAGCCAGCCTCCAGAACTTTGAGGAATAAGTCTTTCTAGTTTAAGCCCCCCAGTCTCTGGAATGTTTGTTATAACAGCCCGAGCTGATAACTATTCCCAGAAAGAAGTAACTCCGTATAGAATTTTACTCAGAAATCTCCACTTTGGGGAGACGGAATATGTAACAGCATCCTTGATTGTTGGCAGGGCGAGCATCCCGACCTGGTACCATTGCTTATTGTTTAGCTAAAATCAATGCATTTAAAAACTGGAGAGTACGCCCACATGTTGTGCAGTAGGAATCCTTTGATCTCTTTCGGATCTCAAAGAAGCATTTCCTGACTACAACTGAGTCCCACTCTCCCACAAGTCTGAAACTGTTGATCTCAGAGGTCATAGGGGTGATTACTGGGAGGGTCTGGCACTCAGTGACAAAGTGACAAAAGCAAAAACCACCATACACTCCACAGGGCTCTGCACACCTCTCGCCATGCAACAGGCCCTCAGAAATATCCCTGAATAATCTGGGCTGTTATCTCCTAGAACGGCAATTCATAGGGAAAAGCCCAGTTTTCACTGTATATTGAATGTCTCATGACACTGTTCCCAATTCTGTTGAGCTGTATGAGTTTTCATAGTGTCGCCAAAAAAAAAAAAAAAATTTCCTTGTAGTCTTGGAATGATAGCTTTCATGTAATTTTTATATTACAAGAAGATAACTTTCATATCTAGTAAATCATCAACCATAGATATTATAAAATGCATCCCAAAGTTGGCAGTCGGAATGATACTTTATAGGTTTTACATTAGAGAATCATACTTCACCATTATGTCATACTTAAGAAATCGCTTTTCCAAACAGTTAAATTCAGAAGCATTGGGCTTATCATCATTGCAAAGCTGTTTCTGTCTTCCCTGGGGTCCACTTTCTGCTGGGGTAGATCTCTGGGCTCTCCTTCCTGTTTCCAGGCTCCTGTCTCCACATGGGAACTGCTAGAGCCGCCGTCACTGAGCAAGGAAAGCAAGGAGCTTTCAGTCAATGGACCACAGCTTCCTCTCTGAGTCAGCTGACTTGTTGAGGGTCTGCTCTGTGCCTCACACAGTGGGTCTCACTGCACTGCTTACGTCTGGTCATCTAAATTAAACAGTCTTGGAGCAGGAAGTAGAATGTCCTCTTTTTTTTAAACAGAAGAGGAAACAGGCTCTGAGAGCTTTGGTGACTTATGAAGTCAACAAGACTCCCACTAAACTGGTGGAGCAGATGGGAGCCTGGTGTATCCCTTTGTTTTTTCCCTCTTCTAAAACTAAGAATAGTTTCTGCATGTGTGTTCCTGTTTCCAGTCAGAATGCACAAACTACACTATTTCTCTCTCTCTTTTTTTTTTTTTCAAGAGAATTAAAAATAAACTCCAGATAACCAGGAATTGGAGGAGCATACCTGGAACCGTAGGGATGAGTTACCGCCCACCCCACAGGGGAGAAGCTGCCTCCATTCAAGCTGAGAGCTGAGAGTCTGAACTCTGCAGCTGGACCAGGCGAGGGTGGGGGTCAGGCACCAACACAGAGCATGCATACGTGTGTTTGCACACATACCTGTGAGTATACGTGCACACGTGGTCGTGTATGGAACACAGGGCAAGAAGGAGCTTGTGTGCATTCTACCTGTTGGTTTTTTAACGCGTTGAAACTTTAGTTTCCTCGACTGGCAAGACAGTTACAGAATGAGAACATGGGAAGCAAAGGCTGCTTGGTTTATGAGTCGTCTTAATCGCAAGTTTCTTCTTCTTACCTTCGTCATAGGATGAAATGTACACAGAGTCTTGTGTACTTTCTTTCATACTCATTTCTGTGAACTCAAATCATTTGATATTCATATTCTCAAGGCATGTAAAAACAAGTCAATCCTATTGATGAGGTATATTTATATTCCCAAAGGTTAAAAAGAAAAAAAACATATGAATCAGTTATTTTTGAACCTGTGACAGTGTATGAGAAAATGGAATTATGTTATCAAGATCACATTAGTAGTTCTAATTTGGGATATTTCCAACCTGAAGTGCTACCAATTTACTATGGTGATTATACTAATCTTAAATGCAGCAACATACAGGTGCAAAATCATACATTTATGACACGGCATATTTGACTCTCTAATAAGTGTGTATTGTCTAGTTCAAAAATACATTCGTAATTTAAATCTATCAATTAATTAGGTTCGACAGAAGGCAGATTTTCTAATTTCTCTATATATGTAAAAGAAATACAGGGGGAAATAAACCTGTATTTCAGAATCAGTGTAAAGATTATAGCTGATGCATGTAAATTTCTCAGCATTGTTTAGTAACTCACATCTTGCAATTCTTAGGTTATTTAGGAGAAAGAGTGCTGTAAAGTTCACAAAACAAGGAGAATTTCTGCTGACTATTTAGTAAAGGAGGAAGATGAGATAAAAGGAAAGAAAGAAAGTTTATTCCAATAAACTAACAAACACAAGAAACAAAGGGTGTCATTATTTTTCTGTCTCCTTGAAGCAGATTTGAAATTCAACAATTTTTTTCCCCCACTGTTTGCAAGTGTTCATGGAGGGTTGACTGTCAAGTGGCCATGGAACTATGATGAGGATGTCTCTGAAAACGTACAACTGCTGCTGGGTACCCACCCAACCACCGAAAGAACGGGATGCTGTCAGTGACGTTTCTGTAACTTGATTCTGCAGGTGTCTTTAATTACTTCAAACACTGAATGAATTAGTCACACAGTCTTCAAGAGCTAATTTTGTAAAGCTGTACAGTACTAGTATAAGTTCCTTAATACGTTTTCTTGACCCTTGTCAGCCAAGAGTATTGAAGTAACCTGTTTCTCATGGCAGTTGTCATCTGAATGGTCATCCAAAACCATCCCTTCCAAACAAAGATGTCAAGTGGTGAGCACACCTAGAGCTTGGAGGTTTGTACAAGGGGGTGAAATTTCAAACCTTCCCTTGAAGGAAACCACACCTTTGATAAATTAACAGACTTCTTGACTCTCCTCCTCTTCTACAAAGTGTTCCTAGCAAGACCAGTCTTCGATGATAGTAAAGAGGATTAAATGAGATAATGATGCTTGAATAAAGTAAATACTAGCTGTATGCCCTGTCTACTAAGTTAAACTTTATAGGAGACACACACATATGAGTAAGCCAAATATGCTAGCTGTTCTAAGACAAAGGTGTTACGTTTCTGGCAGAAAGATACGTAGACAGATGGATGAATAGGTGGAGAGAGAGAGAGATATTGATGTTGAAGCTGCAATGCTTTGGCCACCTGATGAGAAGAGCCGACCCATCGGGAAAGACTCTGCTGCTGGGAAAGATTGAAGGTCAAAGGAGAAGGGGGCAACAGAGGATGAGATGGTTAGACAGCATCACTGACTCAGTGGACATGAATCTGAGCAAACTCCAGGAGACAGTGAAGGACAGGGGAGCCTGGAGTGTTGCGGTCCATGGGGTTGCAAAGAGTCAGACATAGCAAGGGAACAAAACCAGTGACGACAAAATATAGGTGTATCTTCTTTCAAAAGAGGAAGTCATTCTACTTGGATTGGATACAAATGGATGGAGTTTTTGAGAGAGACTGAAATAAATCTTAAAGGATAGTAGCAACTTAAGGGACAAGGATGAGGAGGAAGGAGGGATATTTCAAACAGATAAAGTGTTGTAAAGCTTGATTTCTTTGGGCACAGTAAAATGTTCTGAAATATTGATCTGTGTGGCACTCACGAGATAGGAGATCGGCACAAACCACGATTATATTTTGGAGGGAGTTAAATACCAACTAAGACATTTGGACTTTATTTGCTAGAAAACATGTAATTATTATAGAATTTTGTGTGAAGGTAAAGGGCACCATGACTTGAACTAGACTTTGGAAGGAATGATGGAAAAGCCTCCCAAGGAAAGGGTTCAGTGAAGAGAGGTGAAGGGAAGGGCATAAATCCCATGAAGAAGACCAGCAGCATGTTTACTACCAAACACTTCCTAGCATTTCCTGGGA
The DNA here is from genome assembly GCA_006410615.1 of Neotragus moschatus. Classification (NCBI taxonomy): domain Eukaryota; kingdom Metazoa; phylum Chordata; class Mammalia; order Artiodactyla; family Bovidae; genus Neotragus; species Neotragus moschatus. The sequence continues at coordinate 61,802 of SJYA01001623.1, forward strand.
GAGCCTCAGTTCCTTCTACTAAGAACAAAGACTGGGTTTTCCAGTGGTCATGTGTGGATGTGAGGGTTGGACTGTGAAGAAAGCTGAGCACTGAAGAACTGATGCTTTTGAACTGTGGTGTTGGAGAAGACTCTTGAGAGTCCCTTGGACTGCAAGGAGATCCAACCAGTCCATCCTAAAGGAGATCAGCCCTGGGTGTTCATTGGAAAGACTGATGCTGAAGCTGAAACTCCAATACTTTGGTGATGATGCAAAGAGCTGACTCATTTGAAAAGACCCTGATGCTGGGAAAGATTGAGGGCAGGCGGAGAAGGGGACTACAGAAGATGAGATGGCTGGATGGCATCACTGACTCGATGGATGTGAGTCTGAGTGAACTCTGGGAGTTGGTGATGGACAAGGAGGCCTGGCGTGCTGTGGTTTGTGGGGTCACAAAGAGTCGGACATGACTAAGCGACTGAACTGAACTGAACTGAAGAACAAAGAATAAGCAAACTTTTCCAAGTCAACAAACAGGTAGGTGCTCATTTGCTCTCCAAATTAGTACAGATCTCAAAAAAAAAAAAAAAAGAAAGAAAGAAGAAGAAGAAGTTTGATGCATTTTAAATCCAGAGAGGAAACAAAGAGATGAGGAAGAGGCACATGTAGAAATCATCAAAGCACTTGTGATCTGAAGAAAAATCAAAGCACATAGATACAGGCGAAAGTTCCCTATAATGCTTTAATAGTCTGCGTCTAAGGGCCGATCTTTCTCACCACTTGAGATGTCTCCACACCTTTCCTCTCTAGATTAGATTCTAGAATAACAACTGCGGAAGAACTTTCATTAGAGGATAGTCCACTCGTGTTTTCAAAGCCTAGTCCGTACTTCTCTTGGTCAACTAGCAGAATGGAATGGAACAAGATCGTCCACTCATCCTCCATGGGATCAGTAGAGCTCGTCATGGAACCAGGATGGCTGCCTACACTCTTCCATGGAAACTCACTTCTCGTATCATTCACCACCTGAATGCATCACAAGCCATTCCCTGGAATCCAGGGTACCAGGATTGTGGGATTTGCTCTAACATATCCCTAGTTGAACATTTGTTATGTTAATTTCAGCTGGTTATTATTATTATTATTATTTGTATCCATAAAAGAAGGATTTGGGTAACCAGAACATCAGAGAAATTCTGAACAACCTAAAATCCCTTCCAGAATGTGTTCATGTTCAACATGCAGTTTCCAGGGAGAAGATAGTTTTCAGCCTTCATCACCTTATTTGGGCTTTGGAACAAAAATTTGACAGTCTCCATCAATGGAATGGAATGTTTCCCTGGAAGAATGTGGTGCTAACAACAAAATCACCTTCATTTCACGTCTTTAAAAGTGTCAATTAACTTTTCAGATGTGTATTTCTTTACCCTCTAAGATCTGAAGGGTTATGTGATGTCAGTTTCCAGGATAGACTGTATTTCCTTTTCACGTGATCCTTAACTCTGGGGGAAGCACCCTCCTTGAGATGGGTCTCTCTAGACATTAATTAGCAGGCAATGCGACCTTCACATTCACACCTGTAACCCAGATGTTGCTGATCACACAGTTGCTTCTACAAGGGTTCACACATTGCTACCACACTTGTGAGCTGGTACTTCATTCTGCTGTGATTTTTTTTAAGTAGGATAATAATAGAAAGTCTTTCAGCAGCTGTCAAGGTGGCAGGAACAACACACCATTGCGTAGACGGTGCTGACGATGTTCAGCATTAATGTTCTGGAGCCCTGCCAGCCACGCTGCACCACTGCCCTGGAACTCAATCTCAGAATAACTTGGTTGAAAACGGTCTAGTGTAGACCTAAGGTTAGAAAATCCGCAGCTTGGTCGCAGTGATCTACCCCGAGAGACGTTTAGTATTTACACCAACATATTGTGGCATATTGGAAACTGAAGGTACCAACAAGCACAGCCATGCCAAGTGCGTGCCTCCAAAGTGTGCTTTTCCTCCAAGAGGAAGATGAGCCTGAACCCATCTTACAGCCACACTGGGTATCAATTGCGTGTCAGGGCAGGCACTGGAGCAGTCAGTCTGGCCCCAGAGATACACTCCCCAGTCTTTCTGCTTTCCATGTTTTTATCCATCCTGCGTGATGCTATGGTTTTCTTGACACGTCACTGGCCTCTTATTGGCAGCATAAGAGAATAATTATTTGGGAACTATGGGGAATATTGGAGAAGGCAATGGCATCCCACTCCAGTACTCTTGCCTGGAAAACCCATAGACGGAGGAGCCTGGAAGGCTGCAGTCCATGGGGTCGCTGAGGGTCAGACACAACTGAGCGACTTCATTTTCACTTTTCACTTTCTTGCATTGGAGAAGGAAATGGCAACCCACTTCAGTGTTCTTGCCTGGAGAATCCCAGGGACGGGAGAGCCTGATGGGCTGCCTTCCATGGGGTTGCAGAGTTGGACACGACTGAAGTGAGTTAGCAGCAGCATGGGGAATATTAACTACTCTTGTAGAGGAGAAAAGGCATGGACTTCAAGAGAAAAAGAAAGGTCAAAGTAATGGTTATACCAACATCAAGCAAAATGAAAGAAAACTTTAGTCGCTGGATGACAAGCACTGTAATTATTGTCTACCTTTCTAACACAATCCCCCACTTTCAATTTAATTAAGGGAAAAGTTTAATATGCAATATTGCAAAGTCAGTATAAAGTATTCCAGAGATTCATCTCAAGTCTTGCTAGAAGATTTGAATTTAACAAAGAAAAGAGTAAATTCTAATATGAATACACAAACCAGTTCAGTTTAGTTGCTCAGTCATATCCAACTCTTTGCAACCCCATGGACTGCAGCACGCCAGGCCTCCCTGTCCATCACCAACTCCTGGAGTTTACTCAAACTCATGTCCATTGAGTCACTGATGCCATCCAACCATCTCATCCTTTGTCATCCCCTTCTCCTCCCACTTTCAAACTTTCCCAGCTTCAGGGTCTTTTCCAGTGAGTCAGTTCTTCACATCAGGTGGCCAAAGAATTGGAGTTTCAGCTTCAGCATCAGTTCTTTCAATGAATATTCAAGACTTGATTTCCTTTAGGATGGATTGGTTTGCTCTCCTTTCAGTCCAAGGGACTCTCAAGGGTCTTCTCCAATACCACAGTTCAAAAGCATCAATTTTTTGGCTCTCAGTTTCTTTGGAATGCAAACCAGTACCATACCTAAAAAGAGGTTTACAAAGCATATGACTTGAGCTTCCCTGGAAACTCAGTGGGAAAGAATCTGCCTCCAGTGCAGAAGATGCTGGTTGGATCCCTGGGTTGGGAAGATCCCCTGGAGAAGGAATGGCAACCCCCTTCAGTATTCTTGCCTGAAGAATTCCATGGACAGAGGAGTTTGGCAGGCTACAGTCCAGGAGGCAGCACAGAACTGGACACAGCAGAGTGACTGAACAACAACCACAATTTGTGTATGTTATTCAGACTTCTTTGAATATCATAACAATTTTTTAGTGAGTTTGTGAGTTTGTAGGATACAGATTTTAGTGATGAATATTAAGACAAAGCATTTAGAAATAAACTTGGTGAAAAATTTGGGAGAGAAATCCAGTTGAAGCCAAGAGAGTAATGATTCAGTTTGCAGGGCTTAATTATGAGAATAAGGATAGGGTGGTAACTTCTTTAAAAGCTGCCTCCTTGCCCAAACTGTGAGCCTGCAGTGGCCTGAGAAAGGAAGTGGACTGTGTCCCAGTGGAGACACAGTATCTTTCTCATGGTTGGTACACATAAAGAGTGCCCTTTAATTTTTCCTTTAAGAAAACATCATTTGTTTTGTGGATTTCCAGCTCTAGAGGTTAAGGACCAAGTCCAAAGTTTTTAGAAGGTCCCTTGGGTTTAATGCAGGGCTACCTTGGTGGCTCAGCTGGTAAAGAATCTGCCTGCTGTGTGGGAGACCCAGGTTTGATCCGTGGGTTGGGAAGATCCCCTGGAGAAGGGAATGGCTACCCACTCCAGTACTCTTGCCTGGAGAATCCCAAGGACAGAGGAACCTAGTGGGCTACAGTCCACGGGGTCGCAAAGAGTCGGACATAACTGAGCAACTAACACTTTCACTTTTGGATTTAAGGCAGTGCTTGCCCAAGGCAGCTGTACAATCCATCGGTCATAAAAGCTCTCTCTGTACCAAAGGGCTGGCTCTGCAAGGTTGCTGCCCAAACACACAAAAGGTCTGTGTCAGACATCTACTCTCAAAGACATTGATACGGTTTTTGCCTTATCATGGGGTAGATAATTTCTCCAATTAAAAAAATTTAAGTCTAAAATCTGTCTCTTAGTTTTCATCCTAAATCTTTCTTTTTATTTTAAATATGCCATATCTATGTTTCTGCCTCCTTACCATCCACCCCCCCCCCCCCCACCGTAGCATGCTGCAGGGCAGGGGGATATTCAGACTAGGAGATGGTAAGCAAAAGTGGGGCTTTGAGAAATGTGAAGACTCCTTTTCTTCAGTATTAGATCTCTACATCTTTCAGACAAGAGAGACTGTGTAAGTCTAAATATCAACTGTCGTTATGGGAAGGGGGCTGTATTGAGAATCGCAAATTGCTGGAATGAAACAAAAAAGGCAGATGTTCCATTGTGATCATCTTCAACAACAAGCTTGATTCCTTTCCGGTGATGGGGAAAACAGTGTTTAAGACTGTCCGGGTTTGGAAACCTTCATCCCGCCCCACCCCCACCCCTTGGCCCTGCAATTTGACGGGCAAGCTCAGGGTTCCGTGTTCCCCTTTAGATGAATCTGCAAAGGTAGGCGGACAGGGCCAGCAGACAGGCTGCAAGCACTGCCGGCTGTCCTGGCCGCCTGCCGCCCTGGCCAGGAGCTGATAACAACGGCTTAATCACACGCCTCCCTCAGGCCTTTATCTGGTGGGGCTGCATCATGCCCCCTGTCACTTGGTATGTGGATCACGTCTCCCAGTTCCTAGTATCAATTTGAAAATGATAACATTCACAGCTATTTTTATTTCTCTCCAATGGCACAGCGAGATCTCTCCCTCCCCTGCCTCACTCTTCCTCACATATATTCCAAGAGTGGCCTCTGGTTGAACTCCTCGGCTCCGAACAGTGCTTTCCTCTGGGGGTTAGCTCAGCCACAGAAATGCCTCTGTGAAGACGGTGAATTCACAGGCAGATAAAGGTGTCTTCACCTAAAGCTGAATATCCAAGCATGATGCAGAATTGCCAGATAATGAAGAGGGAAGGAGTGGATCTTGCAATTAGCCATCTTAAACCACTTAAAGCTTCAAGTTAGGACATTTATAATAAAGGGAGGAAAGCCAGATGCCTATTTGAGGCAAGAAGATGTGACTTTGAAAGTGATCACTTTGTGTCAACAGGAGCTCCCCACAAGCAGACAGGGAGGGGTTCTTTAAGCTACTTTCTAATAGCATTTATACAATTCCTCCAAAATTCATTCTATTCCGGAGTCAGGAAGATCCCCTGGAGAAGGGCATGGCTACCAACTCCAGCATTCTTGGACCTCCTTGGTGGCTCAGCTGGTAAAGAATCTGCCTGCCATGTGGGAGACCTGGGCTCAACCCCCGGGTTGGGAAGATGCCCTGGAGAAGGGAAAGGCTACCCACTCCAATATTCTGGCCTGGAGAATTCCGTGGACTGTATAGCCCATGGGGCTGCAAAGAGTCGGATATGACAGTGACTTTCACTCACTCCAAAATTCATTAAGGCCACTTCCATGGATTTCACTAGCCAGAGAAGCTTGCTGGCCAGCCCCTCCCATTTACTCGGTAAAACATAGCCGGCCCAGCTTGTCACAAGCAAAGTTCCAAGTAATTTATGCCTTTTCAAAACCGATCCATTTCTAAACTCAGTTTGAGAAGGATGACGGCATTTGCTCAGATCCTGGAGAAAAGCTTTTTCTCTTGATGAAATGAGAGGAGAGAGGGAGGTTGGAGACAGGGCTGATTAACTTGCCGTCTGGGAGCATCCTGAAAGAGACACCTACCCTGGAGGAGGTGTGGGAGGTGGAGTAATTGCCCTGGAGAGTGAAAAAGCTGATGCGAGAGGCACGCTCGCCTCTCTGCTGCCTTCTCCCGCCTCCAAACTGAAGTAAGGGCTGCGGGGTACATGTTCAAGGGAACAGATCTTGGTTCAAGGCAATGGAAAATCTTCAAAAAGAGCTGCCAGTCCATGGAATGAACTGCCTGAGAAGCTGAGGTCGGGAAGGAGAGAGGGTTTCCTGGAGACTCTGGTTCTCCACTTAGCAGAGAGGCTGAGCTTATGGAGAAAGGAGAGAGGATTTCCTGGAGACGTTAGTTCTCCACCTAGTCGTGGTTACTGGAAGAAAGGGGAGCCTTAACAGAGGGAGAGGCAAGACCACAGGCTTCCTAAGGAACGTCCAGGAAACATAGCCAACAGGAGCACATCATGGGCGGCAGGAGTCTGGCGAACCCCTAGGTTACAGGTCCCCTTTCTGTCATTCAGTCAGTGACGTTTAGGTGTTTAAACAGATCACCAACATGAGACATGTCACCAAGGGATGCAAAAACTATATATATATATATTTAATTTTAAAACCTTCTCAAGATTGAAAAGTCAGCAAACTAATTTTTATTTTTGCCCATCTGAAGAGAATATCAACATGAAATCAAGTCAGAAAACGATTTCCTAAGATGCATGCTTTACACATCTTTATTTTGAAAATGAAGAATTTATTTTAATGCATTAAAAAAAAAAACTCCTTTGTTGAAATTATTTTCATGGATGATTTTGCTTAGATTGAGGTTAAAGGTAGAAATGTGTTGCCTGAGAACTAACTATGGAATGAGTGACTGTCTGGAGGATGCAAACAGAAGACAAGATAAAGGGGATGGTCCATGGATGCCTGTAAATGGTGAGGTGGTTTCCACAGTCCCTGAGAAACCTTGGCATTGACTAGGTCCTGTACTGACACCGAAGGCCTGGCTTCTCATTAAATGGGGTCATATTTTACATTATATGGGAAATGGATGAACCTAGGTATTGGAGAAGAAATAAAGTTTCAAACTATATTAAGTACAAAAATATGTTTAGAATAGTACTTCACCTATTCTTAGTTGATATCTTCCAGGTAATTTACTTCATTCATATGGGCTTCTTTCTTTTTTCTTCTCTTATTTGTATTGAAACACTAAAAAAAATGCAGACACAGTTTAGAATCTCATACTTATTTGCGCCTTTTACTTAAAATCAAAACCATAATATGCCACCACATTTAACAAAGTCAAAACTGGCATTGCTTTGAGCAGAGGCTGCTACAGAACTTGTAAAGTTCTATGCAAACGAAAAGGTGATTCCTCACGTCTAAAAAGCAAAAAAATGTTCCATCATAGCTGCTAAAAAAAAGAAAAGTTTTTCCTTTCTTCTTTGATCTTTTTCAAGTTATGATACTTTTTATTTGCTTCTTCATTCTTCTTAAAGCTGCTTCCCTAGTGGCTAAGTTGGTAAAGAATCTGCCTGCAATGCAAGAGACCTGGGTTCAATCCCCCAGTCAGAAAGATCCCCTGGAGAAGAAATTGGCAACCCACTCCAGTATTCTTTCCTGGAGAATCCTGTGGACAGAGGACCCGGGCAGGCTACAGTCCATAGGACTGCAAAGAGTCCGACATGATGTGCGACTAACTTTCACTTTCACTCTTCTTAAGAAGTAATAATTTTAAATATTAGCTGTATTTCATCATTCATCCTTACATTGTTTAATGCTAGCTTTAAGTGCAAATGTCAGAACATTTCACTTGTATACAAAATCACCAACATTAAGATTAAAAACAAAGATTGGCGAAGGTATCTTTTCTTGGAAGTACCAAGGTTTATGTATAAATTGTAAATTTATCCAACGAATGTGTTGAAATAATCCCAATAAATTGGAACAGATAAGACCAACCATATCCAAAATTTATATTTTGAGTCCAAACTACAGATTCCCCCAATATAGATGTGACCTCGAAGTCTCAGCCCCCAGTGTCTGTCTATGTGGGTCTGTTTCCTAAACCTGCTGGATTTCTCATCTTTGTTAATATGTTATTACAAAGAAGTTGCTTTTCTTCTGTCATTGTTCTGCTCAGTCATCTTCACATACACTTCATCCTTAGTAGTCACGTGTGTTATTTCATTTTCGTGTATGTGTGTGTTTTATTCCCCTTGGTATATCAGTGTTTTGTTGCTGGTTTCTAAAAACTCATTTATGAGTAAAGATGTTAACCATTTGTCATGCAATGAAAATGAAATAACATGTCTTATTGCCATCGATTTACTGTGATGTGTTGTATTTTGGGATTAAAATAAAATCATGTTCTGTTTTTTAAAAAGCAGAGTCATCCAGATTACACCACTGATATCACATGATTCACATGTGCTGATTCTTACCAAGACAGTGGAAAGGCGGCACAAAACTCTCTGTCTTTATTTCACTTCTTGACAAACACACGTCCTCCCAACAGTCTCCATCTTAGGCTCAAGGTTGAGAGGGAAATTATGGGCTGTCCACGTTTCTCTTTGTTCTACTATTTTCCATATAAGTAGCTGCAAACACAGAGAAATAAAGTAAGTGAGAGAGAACAGGATAGGCCCCTGATCATCCATGTTCCTCAGAACCCCATTGCCTTCTCTCTGCATTTAAGCAAGTTCTGGCATCTTGGGGCTGCTAGTGGCCCGTCTACTCTGTGGTGTGGCCTGCACTGCTTTGAGCCTCATTCCCACACTCCAAGCCCTGGATCCTCAGAATCCCATGCTCATATAAACACCCTTGGAGAATGGGGAGGAAACAGACAGACACAATGTCAGCCCATGCCCTCTGTTTGTCCTCTGACCACCTGCCTGCTAGGCCTTTCCACAGAACGTCCCCTGCAAAACACAAGCTCCAAGATGAAAGTGTTGTGAATTCTGGGACAACAGAGCATGAAACCAAGCCCAGGGTCCTTTCACCGTCGGGTCCATGTGCCTTCACCAGTTGCACTTTTATAAAGCCGGCAGGGGCACTGAAAAAAAAACTAAGCAAAGACCTGATAAAGTTAAAACACTGAAACAAACATGATGCTTCAATATTAGAATCAGACTGCTGAAAAACTGGAACCATTTTTTAAAAAGCCCAACTAAAGGTCAAGAATTATTGTACATATCAGGACTTCATACACTTAATATTAAGTTCTTTCTTAAAAAAAAATAAAGTGTTTGTCTGAGTAAGCTGTTGATCTGTGATTTCACATCTTGACTTGATTTAAGATAATTACTCAAGACAAGATGAGCAGGGCAACTGGTGAATGCCGCTACAAAGTCCATGCATTACTAGTAAGTGGTCCATAACTCATGCTGATTCCTGAGGTATAGACATTACGGGTCTTGCTAAAATTTTGTCTCATCAACTTGATTGCAACATCTGCACCATCTAAAGCTGTGGCTTTGACAAGACATTTCATCTGTTTATACCTCAGTTGAACTGCATGATTTTTAAAGACCCCTGAACATCTAATTTTTGAAAAAATTTTTTACCATCTTTCCTGGGAAGGATCCTTTTCAATAATCGACTATTTCCTGTTCTGAGCCAAACTAAGATAACCGTGATGTTTTAGTTCACTACTCACATCATACCTCAAACAATCTTATCAGCTACAAAAGCAAACTGAACGTCATGAATACAAATAATGTCACTAAACTGTATACCGGAAAATAGTTAAAATGATAGCTTTATGTTACACGATTTTATTTCAGTAAGAAAGTTTTTACAAAAAAGGCAGATTGATGCTGGTGGCTTCTGCTTTTCCGAAGATAAGATTTATGTATGCATCATAATACGTGATTCTCAACAACTATTTTGAATAAGAAAAGCAAGTGATTTCTTCTCATTTCTTGAGATAAGACGAGGGAAGCAGATGTGACCAGTTGGTGCTGGAACCAAATGGGAGGCTTCTGAACTCCAGTTCAAAGTCTTTTTAGTGTTCTGTTCATTGGAAAGAACTATGCAGTTGAGTCAGCACGTTTCTTCGTCGTTAAAATAGGGAGAACTAGTTTATAACAGGTGTTGTAAATCAACTGTTTCTGTGTAGCTCCTAGCTATTGTACGTGAAGGGTAAACAGACACTTTTTCTGTTTCTCCTTTCCTGGATCTATNAGCTGCCAGTCCATGGAATGAACTGCCTGAGAAGCTGAGGTCGGGAAGGAGAGAGGGTTTCCTGGAGACTCTGGTTCTCCACTTAGCAGAGAGGCTGAGCTTATGGAGAAAGGAGAGAGGATTTCCTGGAGACGTTAGTTCTCCACCTAGTCGTGGTTACTGGAAGAAAGGGGAGCCTTAACAGAGGGAGAGGCAAGACCACAGGCTTCCTAAGGAACGTCCAGGAAACATAGCCAACAGGAGCACATCATGGGCGGCAGGAGTCTGGCGAACCCCTAGGTTACAGGTCCCCTTTCTGTCATTCAGTCAGTGACGTTTAGGTGTTTAAACAGATCACCAACATGAGACATGTCACCAAGGGATGCAAAAACTATATATATATATATTTAATTTTAAAACCTTCTCAAGATTGAAAAGTCAGCAAACTAATTTTTATTTTTGCCCATCTGAAGAGAATATCAACATGAAATCAAGTCAGAAAACGATTTCCTAAGATGCATGCTTTACACATCTTTATTTTGAAAATGAAGAATTTATTTTAATGCATTAAAAAAAAAAACTCCTTTGTTGAAATTATTTTCATGGATGATTTTGCTTAGATTGAGGTTAAAGGTAGAAATGTGTTGCCTGAGAACTAACTATGGAATGAGTGACTGTCTGGAGGATGCAAACAGAAGACAAGATAAAGGGGATGGTCCATGGATGCCTGTAAATGGTGAGGTGGTTTCCACAGTCCCTGAGAAACCTTGGCATTGACTAGGTCCTGTACTGACACCGAAGGCCTGGCTTCTCATTAAATGGGGTCATATTTTACATTATATGGGAAATGGATGAACCTAGGTATTGGAGAAGAAATAAAGTTTCAAACTATATTAAGTACAAAAATATGTTTAGAATAGTACTTCACCTATTCTTAGTTGATATCTTCCAGGTAATTTACTTCATTCATATGGGCTTCTTTCTTTTTTCTTCTCTTATTTGTATTGAAACACTAAAAAAAATGCAGACACAGTTTAGAATCTCATACTTATTTGCGCCTTTTACTTAAAATCAAAACCATAATATGCCACCACATTTAACAAAGTCAAAACTGGCATTGCTTTGAGCAGAGGCTGCTACAGAACTTGTAAAGTTCTATGCAAACGAAAAGGTGATTCCTCACGTCTAAAAAGCAAAAAAATGTTCCATCATAGCTGCTAAAAAAAAGAAAAGTTTTTCCTTTCTTCTTTGATCTTTTTCAAGTTATGATACTTTTTATTTGCTTCTTCATTCTTCTTAAAGCTGCTTCCCTAGTGGCTAAGTTGGTAAAGAATCTGCCTGCAATGCAAGAGACCTGGGTTCAATCCCCCAGTCAGAAAGATCCCCTGGAGAAGAAATTGGCAACCCACTCCAGTATTCTTTCCTGGAGAATCCTGTGGACAGAGGACCCGGGCAGGCTACAGTCCATAGGACTGCAAAGAGTCCGACATGATGTGCGACTAACTTTCACTTTCACTCTTCTTAAGAAGTAATAATTTTAAATATTAGCTGTATTTCATCATTCATCCTTACATTGTTTAATGCTAGCTTTAAGTGCAAATGTCAGAACATTTCACTTGTATACAAAATCACCAACATTAAGATTAAAAACAAAGATTGGCGAAGGTATCTTTTCTTGGAAGTACCAAGGTTTATGTATAAATTGTAAATTTATCCAACGAATGTGTTGAAATAATCCCAATAAATTGGAACAGATAAGACCAACCATATCCAAAATTTATATTTTGAGTCCAAACTACAGATTCCCCCAATATAGATGTGACCTCGAAGTCTCAGCCCCCAGTGTCTGTCTATGTGGGTCTGTTTCCTAAACCTGCTGGATTTCTCATCTTTGTTAATATGTTATTACAAAGAAGTTGCTTTTCTTCTGTCATTGTTCTGCTCAGTCATCTTCACATACACTTCATCCTTAGTAGTCACGTGTGTTATTTCATTTTCGTGTATGTGTGTGTTTTATTCCCCTTGGTATATCAGTGTTTTGTTGCTGGTTTCTAAAAACTCATTTATGAGTAAAGATGTTAACCATTTGTCATGCAATGAAAATGAAATAACATGTCTTATTGCCATCGATTTACTGTGATGTGTTGTATTTTGGGATTAAAATAAAATCATGTTCTGTTTTTTAAAAAGCAGAGTCATCCAGATTACACCACTGATATCACATGATTCACATGTGCTGATTCTTACCAAGACAGTGGAAAGGCGGCACAAAACTCTCTGTCTTTATTTCACTTCTTGACAAACACACGTCCTCCCAACAGTCTCCATCTTAGGCTCAAGGTTGAGAGGGAAATTATGGGCTGTCCACGTTTCTCTTTGTTCTACTATTTTCCATATAAGTAGCTGCAAACACAGAGAAATAAAGTAAGTGAGAGAGAACAGGATAGGCCCCTGATCATCCATGTTCCTCAGAACCCCATTGCCTTCTCTCTGCATTTAAGCAAGTTCTGGCATCTTGGGGCTGCTAGTGGCCCGTCTACTCTGTGGTGTGGCCTGCACTGCTTTGAGCCTCATTCCCACACTCCAAGCCCTGGATCCTCAGAATCCCATGCTCATATAAACACCCTTGGAGAATGGGGAGGAAACAGACAGACACAATGTCAGCCCATGCCCTCTGTTTGTCCTCTGACCACCTGCCTGCTAGGCCTTTCCACAGAACGTCCCCTGCAAAACACAAGCTCCAAGATGAAAGTGTTGTGAATTCTGGGACAACAGAGCATGAAACCAAGCCCAGGGTCCTTTCACCGTCGGGTCCATGTGCCTTCACCAGTTGCACTTTTATAAAGCCGGCAGGGGCACTGAAAAAAAAACTAAGCAAAGACCTGATAAAGTTAAAACACTGAAACAAACATGATGCTTCAATATTAGAATCAGACTGCTGAAAAACTGGAACCATTTTTTAAAAAGCCCAACTAAAGGTCAAGAATTATTGTACATATCAGGACTTCATACACTTAATATTAAGTTCTTTCTTAAAAAAAAATAAAGTGTTTGTCTGAGTAAGCTGTTGATCTGTGATTTCACATCTTGACTTGATTTAAGATAATTACTCAAGACAAGATGAGCAGGGCAACTGGTGAATGCCGCTACAAAGTCCATGCATTACTAGTAAGTGGTCCATAACTCATGCTGATTCCTGAGGTATAGACATTACGGGTCTTGCTAAAATTTTGTCTCATCAACTTGATTGCAACATCTGCACCATCTAAAGCTGTGGCTTTGACAAGACATTTCATCTGTTTATACCTCAGTTGAACTGCATGATTTTTAAAGACCCCTGAACATCTAATTTTTGAAAAAATTTTTTACCATCTTTCCTGGGAAGGATCCTTTTCAATAATCGACTATTTCCTGTTCTGAGCCAAACTAAGATAACCGTGATGTTTTAGTTCACTACTCACATCATACCTCAAACAATCTTATCAGCTACAAAAGCAAACTGAACGTCATGAATACAAATAATGTCACTAAACTGTATACCGGAAAATAGTTAAAATGATAGCTTTATGTTACACGATTTTATTTCAGTAAGAAAGTTTTTACAAAAAAGGCAGATTGATGCTGGTGGCTTCTGCTTTTCCGAAGATAAGATTTATGTATGCATCATAATACGTGATTCTCAACAACTATTTTGAATAAGAAAAGCAAGTGATTTCTTCTCATTTCTTGAGATAAGACGAGGGAAGCAGATGTGACCAGTTGGTGCTGGAACCAAATGGGAGGCTTCTGAACTCCAGTTCAAAGTCTTTTTAGTGTTCTGTTCATTGGAAAGAACTATGCAGTTGAGTCAGCACGTTTCTTCGTCGTTAAAATAGGGAGAACTAGTTTATAACAGGTGTTGTAAATCAACTGTTTCTGTGTAGCTCCTAGCTATTGTACGTGAAGGGTAAACAGACACTTTTTCTGTTTCTCCTTTCCTGGATCTATGTCCCTTGATATTTCCATTTTGGTTGACATTTGCTTTTGAGTTGGTTTTTGTTTGCTCTGGTGATAAATGATGCCTTGCAAAGCTCAATTTAATTTTCCACACTATTCAGACTTCCTAAGATCCATCTTTTCTTAATACCTGTTGTGGCAATGTTTTCCTAGTTTCTAGGAGGACTGAGAGTGATAGGAAGCTTGTTCAGTCGCATCTGACTCTTTGCAGCACCATGGACTATAGCCCTCCAGGCTCCTCTGCCCATGGAATTCTCCAGGGAAGACTACTGGAGTGGGTTGCCATTTCCTTCTCTAGGAGATCTTCTGGACCCAAGGATCGAACTCTGTATCCTATATCTCCTGCATTGCAGGCAGATTTTTTGCCTGCTGAGCTCTCAGGCAAGACTAGAAAAGCTCATATCAATTTTTTCTGTACAAGCAGACTAGTTCTAAGTCTCCTGTTGTAGACACCCTCCTGATGCTCCTCTTTGAATAAACCGAGTCCTGCAGTCATTCCCAAGAGCAGCTGAAGGGGACAAATTTCAGTTTCTTCCGATGGCTGATTAAAAATAGAGGCAATACAAATTGTGTGGGCTTCAAAGCCTCAGCGTTTGTTTGTTTTAAACTCAACCCCTCCTTTGAATTCTTAAAGAGTCTAGAAAAGTCTGACTTAAAGTTTCTTAGGTCCTGGTGGAGACTCAACTCCCATCCCCATGACTGTAGAGTGAGAACCACAGATGCCAGTGACCCCTGTGCAGAGACGCCCTTCACTGGTATTCTCCAGGGATACAGTGAAAGAAAAGAGGATCCCATGTGTCCAAACTCCACCCCAAGAGTCACTGTGTTCAGAGAGCTTAAAATTAATAAATAATCACAGAGAAAACATTATGGACACTAAGAGGATAATTTACCAAACATCTGATGAATTTGAAGACTTATTTAAAAATTGACTTTTAAAATGAAAACATTAATAGTCTAAAGACCACAGAAGAGAAAAGAAGCCAGATAATTTGTGTGAAATACACTGAATAGAAAATCAAAGGCTTAGCCATCTCTGTTATTACCACTTCATGAGAACTATATAAGGGGAGTCTGTCAAACTCTCAAAAGTAGATAGTGTCAATAAAACCAACTCATTCAAGACTTGATGAAAAGAAAAAGATATTGCTAATCCTCTCATGTACATGTATATTTAACAAAAATAGCATTTCAAAAAATCTGACATAGAATATATAAAAACAGAAAATATCAGCACGATGCTTCCAACTAGTATGTAACAAGAATAAAATTGTGTTCAGGCTTAATAAGAGAATAGTGTGTTAGAGAAAAGTTTAAGATGCTCTAATAAAGGCCCCCGACCACGAATCTTTTATAGAACAGGAGTTTACTTCTCACGTAGCATTACAACTGATCAGACTGGTGAGCCTAGTCTTCCTCTTGGGTTACTCAAAAGCCCACTTCTTGTCCCTTCTCGTTCCTCCATTCCCAGGCTCTGTCCTCTGTGTCTGCAGACATCAAGACTCGCCTCCACATTTGGCTCCAAGCCATGGAGAGGGGAAAATATTCTTTATCAAGAGCAGTGACAGTTCCATACCTAATTTCTGTTTGCATTCTATTGGCCAAGACCTAGACATGGGCCCACATCGACAGGAAAACTGGGAAATTTCAGCTCTAGCTGGGTGGCCATGTGCTCAGAAAGAAACGGAAAACTAATGAAATGGGCTATGAAATAGCTGTGCAGACTCTTCTTTCTGTACCTGATGGACCCAAGAAGCCCAAAGCAGGAAGGTAAAACTATGGAAACAGTGAACATCAGTGGTCTCCAGGTTTCAGAGGAAGAGAGAGACGATCAGAGGAAGCACAAAGAATGCCCGGGGCACTGAAATTATCCCTTATGAAGCTGCAATGATGGATATACATCGTCAGGCATTGTCGAAACCCATAGAGTGTACAACACCAGGACTGAACCCCAATGTAAACAGAGGATAATAGATAAAGTGTCATCCATGTATCCATACACATAATCACACATGTGTTTGAACATCCATCATTAACATTAACACCTGATTTATTGGGGTAATGTAATTAGTGTAACTTTAATATATATTTTATATTTTCTAAATTTTTAGAAGTGATTATATATTGCAGTCATCTGGGGAAATATTATAACAGTAATAAAACAAATTGTCTCTCCCAAAAAGTGATTTTCTTTGTAGTGATTTTATGGGAAAATATACCAATTTGGAAGCTTTTCCGTTTTTTGAAAATATCAATTAAAATAAAGCTGTTTCATTCCACTACTCACTTGAAGAACCAAGAGCAAGGATGTATCTCAGCAACTCTAAATGAGGTTTTCTGTGAAAGTGATTTTTTACATTTTTGAAGAGCCTAACATACTAATATTCGTCTCTATAGATATAAGTATGATTTAAAACCTTTCCAAATCACTTTCAATGATTTATTTTAATGGGTCTACACATTAGACTCCAAACGTTAGAGATTCAAGTGTCTATTAGGTCAAATAGCATTATACTTTTATTATCACGCTCATTATTGTCTGATGATGGGTACAGTTCAATGGTACCAGCCAAAAGTTCTCATGGAATTCCCAATTAGCCTAAATCTCCCAAGTATAGCCCAGAAAAGTAAATCTGAGTAGACAGGTGTGTATAAAGCACAGGGAATCACAAAGAAGCTGGCTGTCACTGGCTGTCACTCAGGCTCCTAGGTTACAACAAAGCCCTGCACCAAAGCCCACTTCTTTAGCATCTGACCTACTCCGACACGAGGAGGAAGAGAGCCCAGGACAGGCTTCCATCCAACGTCTCCAGGGGTGACTTGAGAGGGTGCTGCCCCATGGCGGCTGCACCAAGGTTCACCACCTAGGTCTTCACCCATCACCCAGGCACCCCTGAGCACCCTGCTGCAGCTACCACGCAGTACTGAGCTGAAAGAGCATCCCAGGAACCACTGTCCTCAGGCTGGATCTCCAGCACCTGTGTCTTTCTGCTCAGCTAGCACAGACGTGAGTCTGCTGACCCGAGGCATCCTGTGCTCCTGAGGACCAAGGCTTTGGGTCTGTCACCACTTCTAGGGCTGATTGCTGTATGTTACTTACAGGCACCATGGACTTGAGTAAAAGGAATTCCCCGGGACTTTTATTCTGGCTTCCCTTGTGGTTCAGAGAGTAAAGAATTTGCCCTCAATGTGGGAACGCAAGGTTCAGTCCCTTGGTTGGGAAGATCCCTTGGAGTAGTGCATGCCAATTCATTCCAGTATTCTCATCTGGAGAATCCCATGGACAAAGAAGCCTAGTAGGCTATAGTCCATGGGGTCACAAAGAGTTGGACACAACTGAGCGACTAACATTTTTTTTTTTAATGCTGGCAATTTACCTTTCTATTTTTACATTGCAGTCACAGGTTTCCTACAAATGAGACTCAGAGGTGAGGGGAAACATATTTTACCATTTCCCTTGTGAGCATCACATCTGTGTGACTGGGCATCATTTTGTCCCTCTGTGGCCAGCCCTCTGCCACTGAAGAACTTCCTTTTTATTCTCATATGGCTAACTAAAAAAATAATGCTTTGTTTTCAACCAACCCATCTACTCACTGTTTAGAGTACAAAGTTATTCCACTTACAGTAGGCATATTTCACCAAGGAGATGTCTCATACTTAAAAAAACAAACGTGCTATGCAATACTTTAATTGTACGTGTGTCAATCATAACTTTCTCTGCCTAAAGATATTGTTCTTTTATAATGAAGCTGCTAAAAAAAAAACAGAAATTGTGTGGGATAACATCATACAATATTAACAGTGAATAAACATATTAAAATTTTAAATCAAGCACATCTACTAATTGCCAGTGCATTCCTGTAATAACAAAACACACTTAATTTTCTAGGAAGCCGTAGTATCACTAATGTGTAATAATGTGGTTTAATTTGGCTCTGTTTAGAAATACAGTGCCACTGTGCTTCTGACTACATTCTCACTCGTCAGAAGTCACGGCCTTCATTTCAGACCTGAGTCCTAGAACTTGTATCCAGCCTGGAAGCCACCAGAATCTACCAGATGGAGAGAAATATCTCTTAAGGTTTTTGAACACTTTTGGAATCCTGAAGACCTGTAAAGTATAACACCACAAATCAAATATATTGTTAAAATTTTTTTTTAGTTTAGGATTTCAAAACTTGTCTGAAAGAGATGCTCCAAATGACAGTGAGAAGAAAAAAAAAGAGAAAACTTTAAGAAATCACAATTAAAAAGAAAAAAAAAAGAATCTTGCTGGATCAAAACATTGACAATTTGTTCTATGTATCTATTTTAGAATGCTATACCAATATACTTATTCTTGAGTGCCCTGTCAATTAAGGAGTATTTTCTTTTAATTTTTCCTTATCAAACTGTTGGTAGGATGATACACATATATAAACCTGTTTTTTTCCCTTATTCATTACAACTCATAATGCTTTAGAAGTATTAAGGTTTAATAATTGAAAGATTAAAGCTTTAATTCTGGAAATAGTATCCCATGAAACACTAATTTTTCTAATCTGTGAAATAAAGAATTCAAAGACCATTAAATTCAGGGAAGAAATGCAAAATTATGTGGCTATACCCTGTTGTAGTCAACATACCATCACTGTTGTTGGCATTGAAAGTAGTCTTCCAAACTGTCTCATCTGTGTGTTAGTAGAAAAGTGTAAATGAAGAAGAGCCTCTTGGACGTCATTCTAGTTCAATTTCCTTGTTGCAAATAACTTCAATAAATAAAGAGAGTCCTTGAAAAATTATGAAATTAATTATATTTGTTTATAAATAGGGAGAAAATTTTTAGAAGTAATTATGTCTAAGAGAAGGAAATAAACCAAGCTGTTCCAGAGCCTGTTTGCTTTGACCCTTAACCTTTACCAATAATTCATCTAAGATCCCAATTCCACAACTTTATGCTTCTCAGTACAAATTGTACTCGACCAAAGAGAGCATGACTGAGCTCAGTAAACGGTGGGCCCTTCTTTTTCATCACAGTACTCTGTGTTCTATTAAAGTCACAACTGGAACACAGGATCAAATGAGAGCAGCGTATAGAAAATAAAACAAAACTGTTTCTTTTCCCATTGGTTGTCTTCAGAAGGACATCACCAGATGGTCAACACCAAAATCAGATCAATTATATTCTTTGCAGCCAAAGATGGAGAAGCTCTATACAGTCAACAAAAACAAGACTGGGAGCTGACTGTGGCTCAGATCATGAACTCCTTAAGCCAAATTTAGACTTAAATTGAAGAAAGTAGGGAAAACCNCCACTATACTATTATTTCCTAGTCTTATATTTCTAATAAATAAGTTTTTTTCTCGCCGACGCCGTCCCCACTTCGAATTCCCTGGACCTGCCGGGGCTGGACCCCGGCAGCCAGCTACTATTATTATCACCACCACTGGCTGTCACTGACATATTGCGTGCGTGCTAAGTCACTTCAGTTGTGTCCGACTCTGTGCAACCCCACGGACTATATACTCCATGGGATTCTCCAGGCAAGGACACTGGAGCAGGTTGCCATGCCCGTCTTCAGGGGCTCTTGTCTACCCAGAGATATACTTCTATATCTTCTGCACCTTCTGACTGACTTCCCATGACTCCTGCATCTCCTGCATTGCAGGCACATTCTTTACCTTTGAGCCACCCGGGAAGCCCAGACAATGCTTCTGCCCTCTCCCAAATCCGTGTGCTAAAGCCCTAAAGCACAAGTGATGATATTAGGAGTTGGGGTCCACAGGGGTCTATGGGAGGTCCCTAGGGCATGAGAGCAGAGCCCCCATGATGGGACCAGTCCCCTTATAAGAAGACATGAAAGACAGAAAAACAGACAAGGAGACAGACAGACAAGGAGAGGACCAAGGGAGACAGCAGGACGGACTTTCCCTCCTTCATGAGAGGACTTGGTAAGAAGGTGATGGTGGTGGTTTAGCTGCTCAGTTGTGTCCAACTCTTCACGACCCCGTGGACTATAGCCCACCAGGATCCTCTATCTGTGGGATTCCCCAGGCAAGAACACTGGAGTGGATTGCCACTTCCTTCTTCCCAACCCAGGAATCGAACCCAGGTCTCCTACGTTGCAGGAAGATTCTTTACCAACTGAGCTAAGAGGGAAACACCATTGGTAAGAAGGTAGCCGTTTGCAAAGCTCTTATTGAGGACCAGCCTCTGATGCCAGACTCCAGGCTCCACAGCTGTGAGAAATTAGCTTGCATCGTTTACAAGCTTCTCAGTCTATGAAAGTCAGAGATGAGAGATGAGGACCACGTCAGGCCTGAAGGGGAGAGGTCGAGGGAGGTGGCGGAGAAGTAAGACCCAGGAGGCTGGAGGGCAACGTGCGGCGTGCACGCCCGGTGGACGTGTGAGAGGCACACGCACACTGAGATGGGCCCTATGTTCTCCGTCCTTCCTCCTGAGTGCCCGGCCTTCTGGCCACCTTGGGTCTTTTCAGTTGAGCTCCTTCTTAATCCCCTCATAGTTCTTTTTGGAGACCTGTCATGGACCAAGTGGTATTCTGCTTGTCCTATTGAATAAGAGAGAGAAGTCTCCCTCCCTCAAGGAGCTGGCAGGAGCTCCATGCCCAGGCATCCACAGGGAAAGGGAAAGTGAGGGGGCAGAAAGGGAAAACCACAAAAAGCAGAAAAATCGGAGCCAGGTGACAGAAGATATAAGCAGAGACAATATTTCTCTTCAACTCAGGAATATGTAAGTCAGGATGAATCCAGGGCTGCATGTCTGGGTCTGTGGGTGATGGATCTCTCTCTCTCTGTCTCTGTTTCTGTGGACAAAGAGAAAGGGACAAATTCTACTCCATTGGCACCTGAATTCCACCACTGCTGGGTGGGTCCATGCTAGGCTGCTGGTTTGGCAGTGGGGTAGACAGTCGTTTTGCAGGGGCCCTGTGTGGCTCTTCATGGCAGAGCCTGCCTTTTGCTTCTTTCCCGTTTCTTCTCTACATCTGAGTCCCCCAGGGTACCCTCCAGCAATCCTGCCCAGAGGACTTCACCACTGAGGCCACATCATTTATACGCAAGGATTAAACAAGAGCAGACTAAGTTTTTGACTATTACTGACATTTTTTATTTGTTTCACATTTGATTCTCAATTGGCATCTTTATCAGGTGGACTTCCCTGGTGGCTCAGATGGTAAAGTGTCTGCCTACAATGTGGGAGAGCCGGGTTCAATCCCTGGATTGGAAAGATGCCCTGGAGAAGGAAATGGCAACCCACTCCAGTATTCTTGCCTAGCAAATCCCATGGACAGAGGAGCCTGGTAGGCTACAGTCCGTGGGGTTGCAAGGAGTCTGACACAATTGAGCGAGTTCACTTCACTTTGGCATTTTTACGAGTCTGGGAACAAGGGCAGAGGGTTTCCTTACATAGGGATCACTTCTGCCAAATGTAGGGCCATCCCCTCAGAACCCCTTCTGCTCGTGACCAGGCGATTCTTCACACAGAGAGCACATAGAACAACGGAGGCCCTGTGTCCTGACCCTTCACCTTGATCTTGACCTCTGCTCTCCCTCCGTGACACAGAGGAAGCCTGCCCGGAACTAAGGCCATCAGATGAATATATTGCCATTTCTCCACCTGGACCTCACTGACCCTTACAAAGTGACCAGACCAAAGACAGTTGGAGTCCAGATTCCACAATCCTAGACTTTCTTTATCTGTCATTCTGGGTCATGTGGTTTGTTAATTATATACATATATATATTTAATTATGAAGCCTCTTTTAGGTCATGTGAAGCTGTGGAATTGTCCTTGGTGTGGCCGCCCCACTTTACCAGCGTGAAGAGCCTTTACCCTCCTGCACACACCCTGGGTTTGCAAGGTAAAAAGAAGAGAATCTGTATGAATGGTCAACCTTCCCAGGGACCCTGGAAGCAAATAGACCTTTGCTTTGTTTGTTTTCCTGTTGCATGCTTCCTTGAGGATCTACGTAGGTTTGCAGGAAAGTGTGGAAGGATGTGAGTGTGTCTGGGATCCAGAAGAACCACATAACCAACCCTTGTCTTCATTATACCCATTCCTCACTCTAATGAGATCCTCAGGGGCAGAGGCAGCTAAAAATGAAAAGAAATAAATAAGCCGATCTCCGGTGGCCACACAGGAGGCAAGCCTGAGACCCATCCTCACTATAAATTGGGTCAATCAAATACATCCCTGTACAAATATAGGGCAAACCACTAGAAACCCTGTTTTTCAAAGGGATATAAAAAAAATTGTAATACACCTTTGGATGCTTCCAGAAAGCCACTAAATTTCTAAGTATGAAACAAAACTGGACTTGTGCCTGATTCCCAGTCTATTTCTACAAAAAAAAAAAAAAAAGAAAGAAAGCCACCGTCCTGCAGAGACACACTCCTGTTACTGGTCACTCCGCAGCTAGGAGTCGCCACATGTTGCTGGGTGCCCAGCACACTGAGAAAGTGTGTGTTGCTTTTAGTTACATTGCTCATCATGTATAGTTGATTTCTTGGTTTCCTCTCTTTTCTCTTTTTTTTCCTACTGGAGGAGCGCACATCAGAACACAATTCATGGTGAAATCACTCACATCTAAGCTTTCCACACTAGGGTATGGACAGTCTGTCACACACAGAACGGCTACCACCCACAGATTTCGGTTTTGTAGCTGAAGGAACTTTGACACCAAGAGGCTCCCTACTCAGCCGTAAGAAAAAGAAAATCTTCAAAAATCAATCCATCTGGGCTTTCAAGCAAAATTATACTTTGATTTTTTTCCCCCTAGTTTTATTGAGATAATATGTGATATAAGTTTAAGGGATACAGCATCATGATTTGATGTGCATATATCCTAGGGGCGGATGACCGTGTTAAGATCAGTTAGCATCCATCATTTCCCCCAGTTAGAAATTTTACACTTTAAGTTTAAAAATTGGTGAGAAAGAGCACATTAAGACGAAGCCCACTGATGTTTCCCACTCCCCTTTCCAGACTAAATACAACACCAGGGGATACAAGATGCCACTCACACAACTTCGGACCTGAGCCAAAGGTGGGGCTGGGGGGTTGATGAGCTTCCTGAGAGCCAGCATTTCTGAACTGAGCATTTCCGCATTTTTCTGGAAAACAGAGGCGGCCGCACAGAACCTCCCAGGCAGCCCGATGGGCCAGCAAGGCCCAGAGACCAAGGCAGCAGTCTGGAGGTTATTCCCCTCTTTCCTTTGCCCACTCCACCCCAAGACAGTGTGGGCTACACGGACACCCACTTGCATTCTCCTCAGACTTACCTGGAGCAAGCAAGGACAGGCTACTGCTTATTTTCAGTCAAGAAAATAATTCTCATGTGAAGGACTTTGAAGATTTGGCTCACGTTTCCTTCTGCAACATCCCCACATCTCTCGGGAAAATACACACTTACGCCTTCGTATCTGCCTCGAAGCAATGGAATGAAATCTCGATATGAATGACATTTGATCCCCAGAAAAGGTATTTTTAAACATCTTCAGCTTTGGGGAATTTGGTCCAAAAAAAGAGGGCATCTGAGAACTCAGAAACCCCTGTGGAGTTGCAAGCCTAGACCTGTGTAAGGAGGCATAGACTTCGAACTTACACAGGCTGCAGCACTTTTCTAACAGGCTGGGAGACGATGTAAATGATGCCTTCAGTTCAGTTCAGTCGCTCAGTCACGTCCAACTCTTTGTGACCTCATGAACCACAACAGGCCAGGCCTCCCTGTCCATTACCAATGCCCGAAATCCAACCAAACCCATGTCCACTGAGTCGATGATGCCATCCAACCATTTTATCCTCTGTCATCCCCTTCTCCTCTCGCCTTCAACCTTTCCCAGCATCAGGGTCTTTTCAAATGAGTCAGCTCTTCACATCAGGTGGCCAAAGTATTAGAGTTTCAGCTTCAACATCAGTCCTTCCAATGAACACTCAGGACTGATCTCCCTTAGGATGGACTGGTTGGATCTCCTTGCAGTCCAAGGGACTCTCAAGAGTCTTCTCCAACACCACAGTTCAAAAGTATCAATTCTTCAGCACTCAGTTTTCTTTTTTTTTGTGTGTGTGTGATGGAATATTTTATTTATTTATTTATTTATTTATTTTGGAAAACTCAGTTTTATTTACAGATAAGTCCACTGGTTACATGCTGTTATTTTTGCATTTTACAGATAAGAAAACTGAGGCTTAACTTCCTCAAGAACAAAAACTAAGAAACAGAAAACATAACTTATGAAAAACAACATCCAAAATAATAAAGCATGCAGCACTTAACGTAAATTGAAAGGGGTGTGGCACCAGAGTAAGCCCTATAGTCCAACTCTCACATCCATACACGACCACTGGAAAAACCATAGCCTTGACTAGACAGACCTAGTTCAGTTCAGTTCAGTCTCTCAGTCGTGTACAACTCTCCACAACCCCATGAATCGCAGCACGCCAGGCCTTCCTGTCCATTACCAACTCCCGGAGTTCACCCAGACCCAAGCCCTTCGAGTCAGTGATGCCATCCAGCCATCTCATCCTCGGTTGTCCCCTTCTCCTCCTGCCCCCAATCCCTTCCAGCATCAGAGTCTTTTCCAATGAGTCAACTCTTCGCATGAGGTGGCCAAAGTACTGGAGCTTCAGCTTTAACATCATTCCTTCCAAAGAAATCCCAGGACCGATCTCCTTCAGAATGGACTGGTTAGATCTCCTTGCAGTCCAAGGGACTCTCAAGAGTCTTCTCCAACACCACGTTCAAAAGCATCAATTCTTTGGCTCTCAGCCTTCTTCACAGTCCAACTCTCACATCCATACATGACCACAGGAAAAACCATAGCCTTGACTAGACGGACCTTAGTGGGCAAAGTAATGTCTCTGCTTTTGAATATGCTATCTAGGTTGGTCATAACTTTTCTTCCAAGGAGTAAGCGTCTTTTAATTTCATGGCTGCAGTCCTTAGATTGACAAAAAATTTCCACATGATGGACCTAGAGACTGGCATATAGAGTGAAGGAAGTCAGAAAAAAATCATACATTAGCACATATATGTGATATCTAGAAAAATGGTGCTGATTAACCTACTTGCAGGGCAGAACAGAGACAAGGACATAGAGAACAAATGTATGGACACCAAGGGAAGAAAGGAGATGGGAAGGATTTGGGAACTGGAATTGCATACACAGCTGAGATTGTATCTATGTTCAGTATATATACATATACATTGCATATTGTACGTATATACAGTACACTATTGATATTATGTATAAAATAATTGACTAAATGAGAGCCCAGTCCAGAGCAGTGGAAACTCTTCAATGCTCTGCGGTGACTTGAATGGGAAGGAAATTCAAAAAAGAGTGGATATATGTATACGTATAGCTAATTCACTTCATTGTTCAGCAGAAGCTAACATAACATTGTAAAGCAACTGTGCGTCAGTACTGTTTTATTTTAAAATCCCCATGCAGCGTGAGGAATTCTTTTTGAAAATAATGCTTAGAACAATCACAGTTTCTTCTACATCTGAAGATAATCCATTGTGATGTTGTTGGGTTTACCTGAGCATAAAAACCAAAATGCAACTAAAATATTAGATAGATCATCAAAAAATCCAGCTCACACAATGTCACCAAGCCTTTCAAATTAGATACACTGGTTAAATCCCATATGCCACCTGTAACAAACATCTTGTTGGTGTCAGCCATTTTTTTGAAAGTCATTATTATTCTAAAATCAGCAAGTTTTCAGTGTCTTTCACATTACTGCCAGGTTTTGATGAACTCGAGCACAGAGATAACAAGAATTGGTTTCGACTGGCATTTTATTTTTGAGGAGAAAATAAATCCACAATTTAATCTGGTCTTCCACCACAAGGAAGCAGATTTTGGGAAACTCACACTCAGATTCTACTTCATGCATTAGGCTGCGGTTAGCTTTCAAAGCCTAAGACAGTCACATCCACAATGGATTATGATCATAACTGCAAGCTTTTTGCAGCCCCTCAGGATATTTAATATTACTATTTTCACAGGCAAATTCCGTTATCTTCTCAGATGCTAATTACCACCAAGAGGGTTCAGGTTTATATTCCAGACCTTTGGAAAACAGACACTGGAACTGGTGAATCTTCCTGGGTGTCCCTGTAGGTGTCAGAAGCTGGAATGCTCCTCATGCCCTTCATGCTGGGTACTGCATGGTATGGTGGTCTGACTTCTCTCAGTAAAAAATCAGAGCAGAGGACGGGGTGGGCACTGTGCTCTGTGTGTTCCTACATCCCATTCTTCTGTTTTCCCAACTGTTCCAAGATGTGGGCATTATCTTCACCCACATTGTATAAGTGAGGCAGGGGAGGTTTCAGGAAGTGAGTTCTAGTGACCACACTCAAAACCACAAGGTTGAGGAAAGATGCATTGGGAGACACCTTGTGTTCTGCGTGACCCCAAAGTCTGAGCTCTGCTGCTCTGAAACCACGCGCATGCCTGGTTGACTCCATGACTTAGGTTCTGCTGGCCCAGGTCACGTTTGAGAGTGGAGTACTTGTGAGATACATGGCTGCAAGGACCCAAGTGGAAGACAGGTTTTCTTCCAGGCCATCTTCCTGGAGAATATTCAGCTCTATCCACCTATGGTTGCTGTTTAGTCGCTAACTTGTGTCTGACTCTTTTGCGACCTTATGGACTGTAGCCTGCCTCTTTCCCCAGTGTCAGCCACCAGATGTAACATCCACGTGTCTCACAAGTACTCCGTTCTTGAACTTGCCCCAGGGCTGCAGAACCTGAGTCATGGAGTTGGCCGGATATGGATGTGGTTTCGGGCTTCCCTTGTCATTTAGCTGATGAAGAATCCGCCTGCAATGTGGGAAACCTCGGTTTGATCTCTGGGTTGGGAAGATTCCCTGGAGAACGGAACCAGCTACCCACTCCAGTCTTCTGGCCTGGAGAATTCCGTGGAGTGTGTAGTCCATGGGGTCGCAAAGAGTTGGACACAACTGAGCAAACTTCACTTTCATTTTCAGGCAGCATAGTAACTTGTTTTTCTTCTTACTACTGCTGAAAGTGGGAGGAGTAGAGACCTTGGTCTAATTTTTGTTTCTTCAGTTATAAATATTGAAAACAAACTATTTTTCAGTGTCCTGTTTAAACATTTCTGAAATACATTATTTTTTAAGGAGATGACCTTAAATTCCTGGCCACACCTAAATGGTCCCATAACGAACATTTGATCTAAACTAAAATGAAAACTCCATCTCCCAGAAATGTGGGGAAGGGAGGGCAGAGAGGAGCAGGTATGAGGCCGATAATAAATGACAGCAAACATTGGAGGCCTTTAAACGCAGCGCCAAACGTCGGACTGAGAAGCTTGGACTTTGTAAATCTCACAGTAAACGGTGAGAACACAAAGGTCCCTCAGCTTTCTGTCTACAATATTTATCTTTTACAAGATCTGGCTTTCCACAGGCACACACATTCGGTAATTCCCAGGCAGACATTTACTTTGCTTTGATTCTCTGAGAGTTTTCTGACCTTTGTGTAACTGCTGGGAGGAAGCTGCTTGTCTGTAACACTGTGTGTCTCTTAGAGTGAGAACGGACGGGCAGGGTGTCAGGAAGTGGAATTTCAGGAGCTTTTGTCTGCATCAAATGCTTCTAATTTTGGAGCAGGGCATGAGCAGAGAACCAGCCGTGGGGGCCAATTAAGAAGCCGCCAGTGGACTCCAGGGACGTTTGGCTGAATTCGTATGGCAGTGGGGGCTTGTCATCCCCAGACTGGGCTGTGATTGTGCACCCCACTTCCAGGGAGAGCTGCAAGGAGAGAAGATGAAGACAGGGAGGACATATCCCAGGGGAAGAAAAGAAA
Source organism: Neotragus moschatus (assembly GCA_006410615.1). Classification (NCBI taxonomy): domain Eukaryota; kingdom Metazoa; phylum Chordata; class Mammalia; order Artiodactyla; family Bovidae; genus Neotragus; species Neotragus moschatus. Next base: position 89,760 of record SJYA01001623.1, read on the forward strand.
GAACATCCTCAAAGTGACACTGTGCTCAGACAGGCTGAGAGCTCAGGATGCTAGAGAGAGATGAGGTCTGCTCATCAGTTCCTCTGGGTTTTGCTGTCAAAAAAAACAGATGGGGAGAGCCTCCGTCTTCATAATGGATCATACGTGCAGGAACTTTCCTGTGTCACCTGAGAACATGGCACATTCCCCTCACATCTGATCAGTTCTTCCAGGGAAACTTCTGTCAGGTGATGCTTACAACGATGCAGAGAAAAGACCAGACTGTACACATGAGATTCTGCTGCTGCTGCTGCTAAGTCGCTTCAGCCGTGTCCGACTCTGTGCCACCCCAGAGACAGTAGCCCACCAGGCTCCCCCATCCCTGAGATTCTCCAGGCAAGAACACTGGAGTGGGTTGCCATTTCCTTCTCCAATGCATGAAAGTGAAAAGGGAAAGTGAAGTCGCTCAGTCGTGTCCGACTCTTTGCGACCCCATGGACTGCAGCCCACCAGGCTCCTCTGTCCATGGGATTTTCCAGGCAAGAGTGCTGGAGTGGGGGGCCAGTGCCTACCACCTTCCAAAGGAGTCAGCTGAGAAGTTAAAAGAAATTTCCCCAGCCATGCTTTCTAGATTACACTGTGCCCCATGGCCCCAAGATGGTTTATCTATTCATCATGCCTTTTTTTTTTTCTTTTTGCCTGTCCACCTTTCTGCTAAAAAGCAAGTTAGGCAAAAAGACTCTTACAAGTTCATAAGGGTGATAACTTATGGTGGGCTGATGAGGGAGTAGTACTGATGATTTTGGAGAGGGATAGTTTAGTGCCCTTGCACAGGTTCATTTGGGGCAGGGGTACTTTTGTTCCCTTCTAAAGCAGGTCCTTGATAACAGGAAGGTGTGCTTGTTGTTCTGGTCAGTGTGCCCTGCTGGTTGAATTTCACAGCATGACCTGTTTATTTTGATGAACCTGCTATTTTTGGAACAAGTTCATTTCATTTTTTGCTTAGAATTCTTTTTTTTACTAATGATGGATAATCTCAAAGTGCTATCAGGGAACAGGAAGAGAAATTGTTTCCTGAGTGGATGGATTCCTCCAAGAATTAGCTTTGATCTCTTGGGACTTGTAGAGAGCAAAGCCAGTGACTTTAGTTATTAGCCAAAATACATCACAAAACGAGGTTCCAATCACTATACATTTATCACCAGATGCTGCCAATAATGGGACTGAACTAACTAGTCTCCACTTAATAAAATGTCTGAGCAATGTGATATGTTCAGGATATTAGTCACACACACTTGTGCGTTCACAGACACACACACACACACACACACAATGTGTTTGCATGCAGCATCTGAGACAGTATTGTCCCATTACAGACACTTCTGTGAACCAGGAAGGATTAATTTCAAAATTAAACTCTTCAGGAGTGAAATAATTGCTTCAAAATGAGGAGCTCTGGTCCATGTTTACTGGGAGCTGGTCATTGATTTGTCCCAATGAAACCTGGGATGAGGCACTATAATCACACTTAGTTGACTTAGTCTTTAGAAGGAAATTCCCTGGTGGCTCAGACAGTAAAGAGTCTCCCTGCAATGAGGGAGACCAGGTTCAACCCCTGGGGAAGGAAATGGCAACACACTCCAGTATTCTTGCCGGGGGCAGGGGCGGCGGGGAACTTGGACAGAGAAGGCAAGCTACAGTCCATGGAGACGCAAAGAGTCGGACACAACTGAGCGAGTAAGCATGAGCAAAAGAGATACTATTATTCATACTATTAGCTTAATCCTTGCTCAGCTTCTTATTGTTTCTCTAAAGCTCTTTTCACCTGTTTTCTTGGATGTAATATTTGGTTAGCAGGAAAGTTATCACTTGAGAGAGGGACTCACTTTATACCCATATGAGAAGACTCAGATCAAACAGCGGATGCTGCCTATACCTCAGATGATTTTGTTTTCTTTGTAAAGTTCCTCAAGTCCAAAGGAAAACTTTTCTCTCCTGGACGTGTGTTATTACATCTGGCAAATATTGCACCAGTAAACAGCCTCTTAGGAGAAGAGGGCCTCAGAGGATGAGATGGCTGGATGGCATCACCGATGCAATGGACATGAACTTGGTCAAACTCCCGGAGATGGTGAGGGACAGACAGGAAGGCCTGGTGTGCTGTAATCCATGGGGTCTGGAAGAGTAGGACACGCCTGGGCGGCTGGACAAGCAAAAAGCATCTGCTTCCAAAGGTAGATAACAGTGTTCCCAGGGGAGTAGGCAAGATGTGAAAACACACAGGAGTTGTCAGAAACATCTGAGTGTGTCTAATATTAAATAAAACTTGCAGGCTACATTATTATTTCTTTGAGAACAGTATTTTTTAAGTTACTTTCCCTCATTGTAATGATTGGTAGATTATCAGCGTAAGTGAGTATCAGATGAAGACATTATTGCATCCTGGAAAGCTGCAGGGGAGGGAAGTGAAACAGATGATGATGAGAATTAACATAAGATTCAAAATCAGGACATTTGAGACATGGCAACGCGTTTCTCCAATAGCATATTGGGCACCTACTGACCTGGGGAGTCCCTCTTTCAGTATCCTATCATTTTGCCTTTTCATACTGTTCATGGGGTTCTCAAGGCAAGAATACTGAAGTGGTTTGCCATTCCCTTCTCCAGTGGACCACATTCTGTCAGACCTCTCCACCATGACCCGCCCGTCTTGGGTGGCCCCACGTGGCATGGCTTAATTTCATTGAGTTAGACAAGGCTGTGGTCCTGTGTGATTAGATTGACTAGTTTTCTGTGATTATGGTTTCAGCGTGTCTGCCCTCTGATGCCCTCTTGCAACACTTACCGTCTTACTTGGGTTTCTCTTACCTTGGACATGGGGTATGTCTTTACGGCTGCTCCAGCAAAGTGTAGCCNTTCATTGAGTTAGACAAGGCTGTGGTCCTGTGTGATTAGATTGACTAGTTTTCTGTGATTATGGTTTCAGCGTGTCTGCCCTCTGATGCCCTCTTGCAACACTTACCGTCTTACTTGGGTTTCTCTTACCTTGGACATGGGGTATGTCTTTACGGCTGCTCCAGCAAAGTGTAGCCACTGCTCCTTACCTTGGATGAGGGGTATTTCCTCACGGCAGTCCCTCCTGACCTTGAACGTGGAGTAGCTCCTCTAGGCCCTCCTGCGCCCATGCAGCCACCGCTCCTTGGACGTGGGGTTGCTCCTCTCGGCCGCCGCCCCTGACCTCAGATGTGGGGTAGCTCCTCTTGGCCGCACTTGTGTGCCGTGGCAGCCACCCACGCTTGTGTGCCAGAGATGGGAATACCAGACCACCTGACCTGCCTCTTGAGAAACCTATATGCAGGTCAGGAAGCAACTTAGAACTGGACATGGAACAACAGACTGGTTCCAAATAGGGAAAGGAGTACATCAAGGCTGTATATTGTCACCCTGCTTATTTAACTTATATGCAGAGTACATCATGAGAAATGCTGGACTGGAAGAAGCACAAGCTGGAATCAAGTTTGCCGGGAGAAATATCAATANGCCTGGCGTGCTGCGATTCATGGGGTCGCCAAGAGTCAGACACGACTGAGCGACTGAACTGAACTGAAAGCCATTCTTGGGGAATATGATGCCTTAGAAAGTTGGGCCATTTGCTGACTAACAGTAGTTTTAACTCCTGTGATGACGTGTTTCTTGGTAAATAGCAAATTACCGTAGACTAAGGGTCACAAAACCAGTTTCATCAGCAACTTTGTATGTTTACTGTGCAGAGTCCATATGTAACCTCCTGAGCAAACATGTATCACTTTTTATACAGAACTATGCTTGTTTACATAATCTTTGTTTGTACTTGTTTATGTAATAAGTTGCACATTTGTTTCAGAAAAATCTCGTATTTTAATACCTTAGAAAGTGAGAGGAAATATGATACAGCAATCAGTCATGAAGTATTGTAAACATTACATTTTTTATAGAGTGAAAGAATATATAATTTTGAAACTGTAATTTTCTTTTGCTCTCTGCCATGTGTTGTGGCTGTGTTCAGTGCCAATTGTGACCTTGGATTGTGCTGTTCTGTGGCATCCCAGGATGGCATTCAGGTTGTCCTCGGCCCAGGGACAACTGTACAGCATTTGAGAGGTCTTATTTGAGCTTTGCTTTTCACACTACTAATAGTCCCCTGAATATGTTTTCTACATGTTCTTCCATGTTTCCATTTCACTGATCTTTAATTCAGCATGAGTGTAGACTAGATGCACTGAAGAACATGCATGTTTTTAATGCATTAGGACTCACATTTCAGTGAATGGGCCCCTCTCCGCTGGTTCCCTAGTGAGTCTCTCAAAGTGAGCCCCACTGTCGGAACAGGTGTCAGCCTCTCAGCACTGAAACGTCCTCATCCTGTAATCACTGGGGTCCACAGCCCCGTTCCAACAGCAATGGCCCTAAAAGTAATCTGATCATGTTTATCCAGGGTTCGCTTTGCTTTTAATATTCCAGGATTATAATACATTGTTCTAATATAATCATTTCCTGTTATAGACTTTTAATAGCAACACAGCTTTACTTCCTAGGAACACCTGCCAAAGGCCATTGTGCTGACAGTTAATATCATTTAAAAATAAACTCACAGTTGCCACCAACGTGAATTTTGTATTTTCTATTTATTGCAATATCCAAAACAACCTGTTCCATACTAGATAGCAGAGACTAAAGATTTTATACAACTTTCGTTTTTATATGTTCCTGAAACCATACCTAAAATGTATAGACATCATGTGTTTATAATTTCAGAGAGCATATTGCAGCATGTAAATTTCTAAACATATTTCAAGCCTACCACCTTCATGTTAAGAATTATGGAATGAAGAGAACACTGAACCATTAAGTAATCTATTCCGAGTCCCATACTTCTCATGTATAAAGTGAAATACCAATCCCTGAATTTAGACATAAGTTCAGACAGAATGGCTTTGTGTGTAGCATAATCCTTAACTTTAACTTTGAAGAGAAGTTCATGCAGAAGAATTGTGCATAATAAGTTAATGAAACACTGTGAATAAGATGCTCTAATTTTAACATTAGATGCTTTCAAACTGTGGTGCTAGAAAAGACTTTTGAGAGTACCTTGGACAGCAAGAAGATCAAATTAGTCAATCCTAAAGGAAATCACGCCTGAATACGCATTGGAAGAACTGATGCTGAAGCTCCAAGACTTTAGCCACCTGATGGGAAGAGCTGACTCACTGGAAAAGACCCTGGTGCTGGGAAAGATTGAGGGCAGGAGAAGAAGGGGATGACCGAGGATGAGGTGGTTGGATGGCATCACCGACTCTATGGACATTAGTTTGAGCCAACACCCTACTTCCAAAGAAGGCTGCACTCAGAGGTCCCTGGGGTTGGGACTTCAGAGCATCCTTTGTGGAGACGCAACATTGCCCATAATTCGAGTCTATGTCTGCTCATAAATGAGAGTCCCTTTCTGCCTCAGGACCTGCGTACAGGCTGTATCTTCAGTCTGGCTGTCCCCTCTCTGTGTTCTTCTCCTGATGGGCTTGTTTTATGCCTTCATGTCTCATCTTAAACATTTCTCGAACAGCAATGTCATTTCGCCACTCACCACCTGCCTCCTACCCTGCTTTATTCCCTGGAGTCCTGATCACCTGTGGATGTCGTTTTACTCTTTATTGTAGGTGTCTGTGCTAAGCTCTTCTCAAAGGAGAAGGAATGATATCTGTTCTGCGTTCTCACGTATTGAACATGGGACTGATCAATGGCAATGACTTGATATGTGTTTGTTCAGTGATTCCATAAAGGATTCCTCTATTTCCACTTTCCAGGGCCATGGGACATATTTACATCTTGAGCCATTGTGATTTCATGTGACATGGAAGAAGCTGGAGAGTCAGTCTCAATGTCTACCCACTGCCCCCAACTGTAATTTCCCCTCCACACATCACTGCAGTCCATGAGGGGCCAGATTTCAGCAGGCAGATGAACAGTTACAATGAGTCCCAAAGAGAACAGAAGATTTCCACAATCCAATGTAGTTCAGATGCTGAGGGTCCTCAGGGAACAGGTGGCCTGGCCCAGGCGGTTGAGGGAGCCTCCCAGGCCATGGTTAGTGAATGGCTCCATAATGTGTTCATCCTTAAGGTCTGAATGCCTCTAGTTTGTGTACATATATCATTGCTCCTAATCGGCCTTGGTCTAAAATGGAAGTAAGATGGTATTATAACCATTTTACAAGTAAAAAAAAAAAAAAAATACCTAAGAGTAAAATAATTCTTGCTCGTGACTCATCTGTCCACCCCATCCCCCAATTTCCCGTTTAATCCTTTAATGGGTCAGACATGTTAGGAGGGGGTTTCTGTCTGTTGAGAGTTCTACAAGCACTCCATTCACATTGACCCTTGGAAAACTGGTGCTGCTTAATATCAAGAACCGAACTGAGATTAAGTGTGCTTTCTTTGTCCTTAGCTCTTTCTTTAATTTATTATTAGGCCAGAGATTATGCCCCTAAAGCATCCCCTATAAAAATAATAGAATGCACTGAGACCTCCCTTCTGAAGAGATTGCGCCTGATCCAATTTACAATTTCCCTGACAAATCACTCAAGTACGGAGACTCTCGTGGTCTCAAAGGCAGGTTGCTGTAAGCGTTCTGACAGTCATAGATCCAAGGCCCACATGTTCACAACATCACAGAGATAGCCAGTCTTTGCCACCAACCTGAAAAAAAAAATGTTGCATAAACAATATTGTTAATGAGCTCACAAAGTGAGGAAGACATATAGAAAATCAGAAAAAAAAAAAAGAAATGAGAAAATGTTGCAACCATTTATCATGGTAAGAAATAAGAAAGCATGTACCTTATCACAATTGTCTTCAACATTATGCAACTAAAGGAAAAGAGCTTGTCAACTCCTCTCTAATTAAATTCATACATTTGTTCCACTTCAAAAATGGCCACGCGCTCCATCTGCTAGTGCAGAATGTTGGGTTTTGCAGCCAAAATCCTCATGCTAAGCTGTTCCACTGAGTTGAGGGGCAGAGGGTCCCTGGACTCGTAAAGAAGCTGCCTGAAAAATATTAAAAGAATGTCTGTGTGCAGCCGAGTCATTTGTCTACAGTTTTATGTTAAGAAGATGGAATATTGCAGGAAAGTTAAATCATCAGAGGGTTCAAGTTGCAGCCTCAGCACTGACAGGCTGACGAGCGTTTTCGGTGGTATGATAATTTGGTTGAAAGGCAGTGATTCGTTTTAACAGCTCATATTAAATCAGAGGAGTTGTTCACTCGAGCCACCCAGAAAGTCCCAGACGTTTCCTGTGCGGGCAGGGCGCATGTGTAACGCGCACTCTGGGTGCCTCTGTTTCATGATGGGGCACAAAGCCGCAGCAACGGCTTCTCCGCCCTGAAGGAGGAGACCCTCAGCTTCTCCTATGCCTCTTTGGCTGTGACTCACTCCACTTGCCTCTGGAAACCCTCGTGCAGTCTTCTTCCAGCTGCAGCTCAAAGCGGAACCTCCTCTGTGAATCCCCAGCCGCTTCTCCACAAGTGCCAAGTCATTCTCTTCCCCTTCCGTGCCCAGCACTCCTTACTGCTCTTACTCCTTCAGTCCGCAAATTCAGGGGAGATTTTTATGCTCCAAGCCAATCCTTTTGGAAGAACTTAAATCTCTTCTTTCTCTGGATTCCAGGTACTTGTTCCATTCATTATCTGTGCTTCATTGAGCTTTGAAACATTTGTGTGGTTTTGTTATGGGTTTCCCTATAAAATTTGTATCAAAGGGTGATACAATATCCCATTAGATAAAGTTTGTGTGCTGTGCTTAGTCACTCAGTCGTGTCCAACTCTTTGAGACTCCATGGACTGTAGCCCACCAGGCTCCTCTGTCCGTGAAGAATCTCCAGGCAAGAACACTGGAGTGGGTTGCCATGCCTCCTCTAGGGGATCTTCCCAACCCAGGGATGGAACCCAGGTCTCGTGCATTGCAGACAGATTCTTAATCATCTGAGCCACCAGGAAGCCCATGAATACTGGAGTGGGTAATGTTTCTCCTCTCCAAGAGATCTTTCCGACCCAGGAATCAAACCGGGGTCTCCTGCATTGCAGGCAGATTCTTTACCAGCTGAGCTACCAGGGAAGTCTCCAGAGGTAAACTTTAACCATTATTAGTTACTACTATTATTATCATAAAGTGTAATGAGTGCTCAATAACCTTGCTGGAAGATTATTTTTGTTCTTAGAAGATATCATTGGGCAGTTTCAGGCAATTTTTTCAGTGAGCTATGTGTCATACTAGCCAGTTCCACATACTCGCAGGCAGCAGGCCATCTCCTCGGTGAGCCTAAGTGGCACAGCCCACCTGGGTGAATCACATTGTGCCTTCTCACCCCACCCCCCCAAAATGTTAAATAAAAGCTTCTTTCTTTGCATACGTCCCTTGAAATTTTATCTGATAATTTCAGGAAAATGTCAATAACTGTCTCTGATTTGTACCAGAGAGCTGACATATCCATCCACTTGAAGATCCATGGGAAGGACTGATGTTGAAGCTGAAGCTTCAGTACTTTGGCTTTTAAGCTTTTATAAGTGGTATAAAGAGCCCACTCACGGGAAAAGACCCTAATGCTGGGAAAGATTGAAGGCAGAGGAGAAAAGGATGACAGAGGATGAGATGGTTGGATGGCATCACCGACTCAGTGGACTTGAGTTTGGACAAACTCCAGGAGATAGTGAAGGACAGGGAAGCCTGGCGTGCTGCAGTCCATGGGGTCGCAAAATGTCATACATGACTTAGTGACTGAACAACAGCAATATGTTGGTATGTTCAGCTAAAACTTGAAGAGTGAGAGACACCTCAAGAGGAAGCTCTGAGCTCTGAGCAGACTCACATTTCCTGGTCCTTTTCCTCGTTATCTGACAATAAACTTGTTTTCAAGTTAGTGTCAAAGCATGCAGACTTCCCTGGAAGCCTTCTCTCCAGTTTCCACCTGCCATCCCCTCTTCTGCCTCCAAACGGTCCTTTCTTGGGGTGGTCCCTCCACTGGGTTCAGAAGGTCGCGCCACCCAGAAAGTCCCAGACGTTTCCTGTGCGGGCAGAGCGCGTGTGTAATGCGCACTCTGAGTGTCTCTGCTTCATGATGAGGCACATAGCTGCAGCAACGGCTTCTCCTCCCTGAAGGAGGAGATGCTCAGCTTCTCCTATGCCTCTTTGGCTGTGACTCACTCCACTTGCCTCTGGAAACCCTCGTGCAGTCTTCTTCCAGCTGCGGCTCAAAGTGAAACCTCCTCTGTGAATCCCCAGGACTCGTTATTGCTCTTTACTCCTTCAGTCTGCAGATTCAGGGGAGACTTTTTATGTTCATTAAAGACATTCGTCCCACTTGGTTGAGGAGTGGGCACAGGTGTGATCTGGGTCTACTTGACCGAGGAGTGCAGTCTGTCCTCACAAACAGGGTTTGAGTTGTTTCCTTGAGGTCACATGTTCTCTATCCCAGCAAGAAGCCCATTCAATATGCATTCTGTTCAGTGAGCATCCAAATCACAACTTCAGATCTAAGCAGAAAATTTTATCTTCAGTGGGCTTCTTGGGCCAACCATGCATGTACATTGATCCATGCTCATTTATGCCATTGCTCTGTAGATCAGAATTATTATCACACTTCCCAGAAGAAGGGACTCTTGAGTTATGGTTGCCTCCTGTAGACATCAGACATCCCACCAACTCTGGAGGGTTTCAAAGGATCTTAATCTCATCTCTTCATGCAGCACACCGAGTGGCAGAAGACCCAAACCTGAAGATAAGAGATGCACACAGAAGACAGACTCCTGGTGGGGGGGGGGGGTTGCATTGACCTAATTCGGAGAGAAACGTTTCCTTCTCATCAGTCTTTACCTGTTGGCACCAACCACATGCTAAGAGCTTGTTTTCCTCTAGTCTCAGGAAGTGCACGGTGAGCTATTTACCCAAACTATGCAAAGTAACAGAAGATTAAAGCTTTGTAGTATCTGAGTCTGTGTTTTACTTTTCAAAAGAGGGTAGATGTAAAAACGCCAACTCACTTGACTCTGAGGAGACATAGAGCCAAGCATTTCAAGGCTACCTGTCGTATACAAACTCTTTGCTAATCAAGCAGCTGTTAGGAGTGACTTCATTTCAGTTTAGTCACTCAGTCGTGTCTGACTCTTTGCAACCCCATGAACCGCAGCACGCCAGGCCTCTCTGTCCATCACCAACTCCTGGAGTCTACCCAAACCCATGTCCATTGAGTCGATGATGCCATCCAACCATCTCATCCTCCGTCATCCCCTTCTCCTCCTGCCCTCTATCTTTCCCAACATCAGGATCTTTTCAATTGAGCCAGCTCTTTACATCAGGTGGCCAAAGGACTGGACATTCAGCTTCAGCATCAGTTCTCCCAGTGAACACCCAGGACTGATCTCCTTTAGAATGGACTGGTTGGATCTCCTTGCAGTCCAAGGGACTCTCAAGAGTCTTCTCCAACACCACAGTTCAAAAGCATCAATTCTTCGGCGCTCAGCTTTCTTTATAGTCCAACTCTCACATCCATACATGACCACTGGAAAAACCATAACCTTGACTAGACAGACCTTTGTTGGCAAAACAATGTCTCTGCTTTTGAATATGCTATCTAGGTTGGTCACAACTTTCCTTCCAAGAGTGACTAGGAAGGAATTTTCTAGAAAGATGTAAATTTTGGGTCAAAATCCTTTGCAGGTAGCAGCAAGTGTTTGATAGCAAAAGCATTGTACTTCTGTCAGTACCTAACCAATCATCCTTTTGAAATCACATATTCTGTTAAAAATATTAATAATCAATTACTGTGAAAGAATTCTTGGTAGGATTTATGGTCATTCATTTGGAGAAAGGGAGTAGAAAGAGAGAATAATTCTTGCCGAATTTCATAGTCTAAGTAATCAGCAGGGTTTTTATCTTATTGAATAAATTTAACATGTAACATTGTATAACTCTAAGGTAGATGATGTGACACATCTATATATTGTAGTTCAATTGATGCAGCAATGTTTATCAATTATGTTATTATAATGCAATAATGTTGTCTGTGTTCATATAGACAGACAATTGACAATTTTATCTCTATGGATTATTTACTACTTATTTCCAATACGTTCTCTTGAAAGAATATCTTCTTTTCTCAGGGCTGGTAATATTCTGTTGTATAATACATACCACATCCTTTTAATCCACTTATCCTTTGATGAGCGCATGAGTTGTTCCCATATCTTTGCAAATAACACTGGGTGCTTATATGCATTTATTAATAACTTCACGTTTCAAAGCATTATCCTCATTGGAAGGAGAATCTGAGGCTGAGAAGTTTTAGTAACTCACCATGTTCACAGAGTTGAATGGGCACACAAGGACTCCACCCTGGATAGGTCTGACCATAACCCTGTTTCTCACAAATCATTCCAGAAAAAATGGTCATGCTCTTTGTTTAAGTGGCAAATCTTTGTTCTAACAATTCAACTTGTTGCTTTGTAAATTTTCAAGAAGTATTTTCTTATTATCACGGACTGTAGTATGTCTTCCATAAAGCAGTAACTAACTATTCTGTTCCAAACGTTATTGCTTTTACCACATCAGGGCAAATGCCAATAGAATTTAAAAGGCAAATTGCATGTTAGATTTCTGTTAAAATACTTTCTACCTCTCAGAGTCCCTGAAAGCATCTCAGGGACCTGTCCTTCCCTGGGGGTTTGAGTGCAGATATCACTTTGGGAATCACTGCTGTAACCATAGTTTTTACTTTAGGTATAATCAAAGAAATATAGATTACTTTTTAAATGACATCATCTTTTTCTCCCGAGGTTAAGCTAGTATGATTTATTACCGCTGTAAGAGACAAAGTAAGCAAATTCTGAAAACTTTATTCCCCTACTATTTCTTCCCAGCCTCAACTGGGTCTGCTGTGGATAATTATAAAGTCATTTAAAAATAGTTTTGGGTCAGAGAAGAGTGATATAAACTCACAGAGTCTATGTTTTTTTTTTTTTCCCNGGGGGGGGGGTTGCATTGACCTAATTCGGAGAGAAACGTTTCCTTCTCATCAGTCTTTACCTGTTGGCACCAACCACATGCTAAGAGCTTGTTTTCCTCTAGTCTCAGGAAGTGCACGGTGAGCTATTTACCCAAACTATGCAAAGTAACAGAAGATTAAAGCTTTGTAGTATCTGAGTCTGTGTTTTACTTTTCAAAAGAGGGTAGATGTAAAAACGCCAACTCACTTGACTCTGAGGAGACATAGAGCCAAGCATTTCAAGGCTACCTGTCGTATACAAACTCTTTGCTAATCAAGCAGCTGTTAGGAGTGACTTCATTTCAGTTTAGTCACTCAGTCGTGTCTGACTCTTTGCAACCCCATGAACCGCAGCACGCCAGGCCTCTCTGTCCATCACCAACTCCTGGAGTCTACCCAAACCCATGTCCATTGAGTCGATGATGCCATCCAACCATCTCATCCTCCGTCATCCCCTTCTCCTCCTGCCCTCTATCTTTCCCAACATCAGGATCTTTTCAATTGAGCCAGCTCTTTACATCAGGTGGCCAAAGGACTGGACATTCAGCTTCAGCATCAGTTCTCCCAGTGAACACCCAGGACTGATCTCCTTTAGAATGGACTGGTTGGATCTCCTTGCAGTCCAAGGGACTCTCAAGAGTCTTCTCCAACACCACAGTTCAAAAGCATCAATTCTTCGGCGCTCAGCTTTCTTTATAGTCCAACTCTCACATCCATACATGACCACTGGAAAAACCATAACCTTGACTAGACAGACCTTTGTTGGCAAAACAATGTCTCTGCTTTTGAATATGCTATCTAGGTTGGTCACAACTTTCCTTCCAAGAGTGACTAGGAAGGAATTTTCTAGAAAGATGTAAATTTTGGGTCAAAATCCTTTGCAGGTAGCAGCAAGTGTTTGATAGCAAAAGCATTGTACTTCTGTCAGTACCTAACCAATCATCCTTTTGAAATCACATATTCTGTTAAAAATATTAATAATCAATTACTGTGAAAGAATTCTTGGTAGGATTTATGGTCATTCATTTGGAGAAAGGGAGTAGAAAGAGAGAATAATTCTTGCCGAATTTCATAGTCTAAGTAATCAGCAGGGTTTTTATCTTATTGAATAAATTTAACATGTAACATTGTATAACTCTAAGGTAGATGATGTGACACATCTATATATTGTAGTTCAATTGATGCAGCAATGTTTATCAATTATGTTATTATAATGCAATAATGTTGTCTGTGTTCATATAGACAGACAATTGACAATTTTATCTCTATGGATTATTTACTACTTATTTCCAATACGTTCTCTTGAAAGAATATCTTCTTTTCTCAGGGCTGGTAATATTCTGTTGTATAATACATACCACATCCTTTTAATCCACTTATCCTTTGATGAGCGCATGAGTTGTTCCCATATCTTTGCAAATAACACTGGGTGCTTATATGCATTTATTAATAACTTCACGTTTCAAAGCATTATCCTCATTGGAAGGAGAATCTGAGGCTGAGAAGTTTTAGTAACTCACCATGTTCACAGAGTTGAATGGGCACACAAGGACTCCACCCTGGATAGGTCTGACCATAACCCTGTTTCTCACAAATCATTCCAGAAAAAATGGTCATGCTCTTTGTTTAAGTGGCAAATCTTTGTTCTAACAATTCAACTTGTTGCTTTGTAAATTTTCAAGAAGTATTTTCTTATTATCACGGACTGTAGTATGTCTTCCATAAAGCAGTAACTAACTATTCTGTTCCAAACGTTATTGCTTTTACCACATCAGGGCAAATGCCAATAGAATTTAAAAGGCAAATTGCATGTTAGATTTCTGTTAAAATACTTTCTACCTCTCAGAGTCCCTGAAAGCATCTCAGGGACCTGTCCTTCCCTGGGGGTTTGAGTGCAGATATCACTTTGGGAATCACTGCTGTAACCATAGTTTTTACTTTAGGTATAATCAAAGAAATATAGATTACTTTTTAAATGACATCATCTTTTTCTCCCGAGGTTAAGCTAGTATGATTTATTACCGCTGTAAGAGACAAAGTAAGCAAATTCTGAAAACTTTATTCCCCTACTATTTCTTCCCAGCCTCAACTGGGTCTGCTGTGGATAATTATAAAGTCATTTAAAAATAGTTTTGGGTCAGAGAAGAGTGATATAAACTCACAGAGTCTATGTTTTTTTTTTTTTCCCCTCATGGAGATGCTATTATAAAACAACTTTTGAAACTAAAAAGCCTATGGATTAAACCACTATCTAGTGTTCTAATTCTTTTGACATGGTTCATGAAAATTGATTGAGAAAGATGAACACTGACAGAAAGGGAAAACTTTCAAAAATTGTAAAAGTGAAAAAGCAAGAGAAAAAGGACTTTTATCAATATATATTTGTTCAGGTAAATTAATATGTTTCAGATAAACAAGAGCACCTGTGTGTCCATTTAAACACACACACACAGAGCAAAATTTCCAGTCTCATTCCTATCATGCGCAAGTTATATGAAGATAGAGAACTGAGTGTCGAATACTTTTATGTCAATTGCCAAAAAATCTCAGATGCAAATTAAAAAACTGAGAAGACCAAATTCAATAATATAAGCAAAATCCGTTTTGATACTATTATAATGATTACTGTGGTTACCATGGGTGTGTCTGGGACTCCAGGCCTTTCATATAATAATTGCACAGCATGTGTCTTAAGTGGTGTTTCCAGTCTCATTGGTGGTTCTCCCTGATGACTCCATGGTCTCGTCAGATCTTATTATGAGTAATGAATCACGATGTGAAGATCACTGGTTGGAACCATGGAGCAGATCAAAACTTGGCAATCTTTCTACAAACTGAGCAAACAAGATGCAGTGAGGGAGTAATAGTCCTCCAAATTCAAACAGCAGCAGTGTATTAATTTGGGGGTGATGGCAATTAAAGTGTTGATATAAATTACTGAATATTTAAATGACATTTAATGATGGATTAATATTCTAGCAAATTCTAAGCATCTATCTCTTTACATCTATGGCATGCTAGAAATACTAGAGCATTGGAAAAAACTTCAGTTGATTGATCCTGCTTGAGGAAATTGCATTAAGTCTAAAGTGAAAGTGAAAGTTGCTCAGTTGTGTCTGACTCTTTGAGACCCCATGGACTGAATTCTCCAGGCCAGAATACTAGAGTGGGTAACCTTTCCCTTCTCCAGTGGATCTTCCTGACCCAGGAATTGAACCGGGGTCTCCTGCATTGCGAGCATATTCTTTACCAGCTGAGCTACCAGAGGAAGGGCATTAAGTCTAGCGGTTTCTAAGATGGTCTTGTTTTCAGTAAACTGCTGCGTGCATCTGTGGGAGACAGGCAGTACTGGTACAGCATCTAACTTAGCATAAACACCGGCAGAAGCAAATATTAGGGACATCACCAGTCTTTCTAGGAACAATGCGAATAAAGGACTTTCTAGAGAAAGAACAGGTCTGTAAAACTGGCCACGGAGCCAAAATAGCTTGGAAAGGGATGTGCAATGTATTTTATTATAGAATTACAAAACATTCACATACTTGCTGGATCTCCATCAGCGAGACTGGTGTGAAATTTCCAGGATATTTTCCTTACCCAATGTTTGAACAAGTGTGCTCACAATCACCTGGGTCTCACCTGCAGAACACTTAAATCAGTGGGGTTGGGATGGAGCTCGGGAAGAAAGAAGCAGATCTGCTGATTCTGATGCCAAATATGCATATGCCCAGGATGCAGTGCTTCTGTGCCTCTTTGGAGGAAGATTATTTGAGAGTTTCTTGGTGACCAGAGCTAAATTATTTGTCTTTAATTGGAGAGAGAAGAGGAGCTTCCCAGGTGGCTCCGTGGTAAAGAATCCACCTGGCAATCCAGGAGACACAGAAGACACAGGTTTGATCCCTGGGTCAGGAAGATCCCCTGGAGAAGGGAATGACAAACCACCCCAGTACTGTCGTCTGGGAAATTCCATGGGCAGAGGAACCTTGTTGGCTATAGGCCGTGGGTCACAAAGAGTCAGACATGGCTGAGAGACTGAGCCTGCAGAGACACAGGATACATAAAATCTCAGTTCATTATAACTGTCACATCACAGTTCTTCATGCAGTGCCTATTAATAGCAGTTGTATGAACAAATGCATTTTTATTACATCTAGGATGCTGATAAATACGGTTAAGTTCTAACTCAAACGTCAACCTCATCTACTAGGAAAGGAGTGTTGCATAAGTGGTTAGATTTGCAGGTTCCAGAATCAAAATCTTGGGTAAAAATCTTACCTGTACCTTTCTAGATGGGAAAAGTCTCAAACTTTCTTGGGTTTTGGCTTTCAAATCTGCAAATTGGAAATATTAATATACCCTTCCTCAGTGGGTTGTGATTAAACAAGATACAAGATATATTAAACAAGATACAACATAACACATCTGGCGCCTGGTGAATGGTCCACACGTTTAAGCTATTGTTATTACTGTTCATAACTATAAACTTTTGTGAAACGTCACCCTAAAATTCATTGCAAACATTTTCCTTTTGCCTTTAGCTAATGCCAGACACTCTATAGCTTCTGGGGATAGAATAGCAAATAGAAAAGAAATGTACTTTCAGTGAATTACACAAGTAGAGTGGGGAAAACAGAACAGAAAATAAGAAAATACACATATATTATAAAGTTAGAACTAGTAAATGCAATGGGGAGAAAGCAAGCATAGTGAGGTAGGCACAGAGAGGACAGGAGGTCTACTCTAGAAAGTTGTTCAGTGTGGTCACCCCTATGGAAGAAATACTTGAGCAGAGGCTTGACTGCACTGGAATTCTTGAACTTTAGACAGTTCTCTGGAAACGCCATGTGTCCAAGTGTTAGAGTCTGCCTCAATTTCATTCATCAAATCAGTACATTTAAGACATCAAGATATCTCTGACACGTGTGAGTAAATGGTAAAGAACACATGTGCACATGATTTGTCTCAGCAAATTAAATATATCTTATACACTCAACATTATTAAAACCCACATTGAATGCAAAGTTTTCTTGATGTCGAAGCACCCATACAGTATACGAGAGTACAGAAACACATCTCTCTGTAGAAAACTGCATATCAAAATGTACCTATTTAAATGTTTGACAGACTTGTTAGCAAAAATTGAAAATCAGAGTTTTGAAAACTCAGTTGGACAATAGTAAATGCAACATTTTAATTACTTTATTTATTCTCCTGAGGCAATACGCAGTCTCAATATGCACTTTGAATCTTTCCAAACCGTTGGCAGCAAGTACTCTGCAACATCTAAAGCAGATGGCCCACTAATTTTAAAGTCCCATGTTAACCAAAAATATTGGAATATGGTAAAAGTTGAATTAATAAAATTATATGCAAACATCCAACAAAAACCAGGGCTTGTGCCAAATTCAATAAATACTCAGTTGGAGCTCTCCACTGCTAGATGCTCACAAGCCATAATAAATGTATTCTTTAAGGCTTCCGCAGGCCTCAGCAGGGAAGCCAGATGGAAGTTTTATTGAATCTGGCCCTATTAAGATGGAGCATATTTCTATCCCTCTTATCACATGACCACCTCTAAGCTTAAACTCCAGTGGAGACAGGTCTAAGAGTTAACTCTGTGTAGTCATTTACCCAAAATGATATAGAACATAGGGCACCATTTTGAACTGGATCATTCTTTATTGTGGAGGGTGGCCATTCTGTATATTATTGGGGTTTAGCAGCATCCTTCCCCAGTGCATGAAAGTGAAAAGTGAAACTGAAGTCACTCAGTCATGTCTGACTCTACCGACCCCATGGACTGCAGCCTACCCATCCTGAGCATTCTTTGGCAAGGCCTTTCTTTGGGATTGAATGAAAATGGACCTTTTCCAGTCCTGTGGCCACTGCTGAGTTTTCCAAACTTGCTGGCATATTGAGTGCAGCACTTTCACAGCATCATCTTTTAGGATTTGAAATAGCTCAACTGGAATTCCATCACCTCCACTAGCTTTGTTTATAGTGATGTTTTCTAAGGCCCACTTGACTTCACTTTCCAGGATGTCTGGCTCTAGGTGAGTGATCACACCGTTGTTATTATCTGGGTCATAAATACCATTTTTATACAGTTCTTCTGTGTTTCCTTGCCACCTCTTCTTAATATCTTCTGCTTGTGTTAGGTCCATACCATTCCTGTCCTTTATTGTGCCCATCTTTGCATGAAATGCTCCCTTGGTATCTCTAACTTTCTTGAAGAGATCTCTAGTCTTTCCAGTTCTATTGTTTTCCTCTATTTTTTTCCATTGATCACTGAAGAAGGCTTTCTTTTTTCTCCTTGCTATTCTTTGGAACTATACATTCGAATAAGTATTTCTTTCCTATTCTCCTTTGCCTTTTGCTTCTCTTCTTTTCACAGCTATTTGTAAGGCCTCCTCAGACAACCATTTTGCCTTTTTGCACTTCTTTTTCTTGAGGATGATCTTGAACCCTGCCTCCTGTACGATGTCACAAACCTCCAACACAGTGCTTATCAGACATCAATACCTTCGAAGGTCATTGAACTCATATTAGAATGGAACATTTAAGAAAACATTTATTTGGCTTCCATGAACTACTTTACATATGGAAATGGAAATCAAAATGCCTATAAATGTTTGAAAGAAAAGCTGATGAATCCAGATATTTCTCCCATCTCCCCACCCCCATCTATTTATACATTAAAGATGATATATATAGATATAGATATATACACACACACATATATATATGAAAAAGTGAAAAGTCACTCAGGTGTCTCCAATTCTTTGTGACCCCATGGACTGTAGCCCACCAGGCTCCTCTATCCAGGGAATTCTCTAGACAAGGATACTGAAATGGGTTGCCATTTCCTTCTCCAGGGGATCTTCCCAGATCAGGTATTGAACCCGAATCTCCTGCATTGGTAAGTGTATCCTTTACCACTGGGCCACCAGAGAAGCCCATGGATACACACACACACACACACACACACACACACACACACACACACGCACATATATACACATGTTTATGGCATAAATAAATAATTATAGGACTGAACCAAAAAAATAAATCCCCTACTTTTACTTTGCCTACCACTTCCTGAATTAGGCTTCAGTTCAACATCTTGCAAGTGACCTGGTCTTGTTGGCACTAGCAGCAATGAACACCTTCCGGTGAGGAGAATTTGCAGCTTAACACGGTGAACTGACTCCTAAACCTATGAATGCACAAGAAGGAAGATGTAATCTTGCCCCTAACACCCATGATGGAACTCTTTAATCAGCCTTTCCACACAAACCTTCTAGAAATAACAACTTTCTAATTTATACCCAACTGGAAGACTTAACTGTATTAGTAGAAATAAATTATTGCTGTAGGCTCTGTGGTTTTAAGTGAAAAATGCTCACATAGTTAAATGTTTTTAAAGGATTGTGTTAATTAATATCAAAACCAGACTGAAAACACAATGCGCATCATTTAGAAAAAGTTGACCTCTCAGGAGAGAGTGTTTTCTATCTGGCAAACACAACTGCACTGAAAGAGAACATGTGGGGCACGTGTGTGGCTTTTCTGAACAATTCTTTATCTACACGGTGATTCCCAGCAACTCACAATTTCCAGGGACACTATTCAGAACTGGTCCATTGATAATTCATGGTAGATTTAACCCCAGTGCCAGTTTATCTCTGTGTGCCAGTCACACAGTTGTGTCTGATTCTTTGTGACCTCACGGGCTATAGCCCAACAAACTCCTCTGTCCATGGAGTTTTCCAAGCAAGAACACTGGAGTGGATTGCTATTTCCTTCTCCAAGATATCTTCCCAACCCAGATATTGAAGGTGCCATCTCTTGCATTGGCAGGTGGATTCTTTACCTCTCTGCCACCTGAGAAGCCCAGTTTATCTCTTGGGTTCTCAAAAACAGAGTTAGTGTAGTGGGGAAAACTAAAACAGATGCAATAGTGTGGTCTAAAGCTGTAAGCCTTGGCTATCATGATGCTAAGCTCTAGAACTGATGGGTGGGCATCATTAAATATTCCTCCATGTCTCTCCTCTCTCACCAAATTCTGACTTTAATTCAAATGTCTCAGGAATTTTGAGTCACATAAGAAATGTTGTCCGAGTTATTTTACAGCAAAAAGACAAATTTCTGACCCAGACTAAGACTAGTTTTTACGTACTAGCAGAAAGAAACTATGGATTTTCCTTTCCAATGCCTGTTCTATAAAACTTACATGATGGATGCCTGACAAGTGTAACAGGAGTGGGGTTTAGCATCAAACAAACTAGACTTGAATTTCGTTTCTGTCAGGAGGTTTGGGTATGAATTATTTGACTTTTATGACTTGGAAATGAATGTTTGCAATATTAAAACCTGACTATATTAATAGCATCATTAATAACACAGCGATATATTTAATACCGCTAATGATACTTGACCTATCAGACCAAAAAGTGATAAGTTAGCAGCTCTAGGACCTTCCTAAGCAAGTGGTTTAGGCAGTTAAAGACTGAGAGCAGGTACAAACGTTCTGAAGTTTCCTTTGGATCCTGTCTGGTAAAATTAATGGTAATCCTGAATTGGTTGCCAATTGATGATTGTTGTGATATGTCTTTGAAATGTGAATTTTATTTGAACTTAACTGTGGTCACATCAAAGATTATATCACATGAGCAGAATAAAGCTGCATCACCCGTGCGCCAGTTCCCAGTTGCCATAGAGACACTGAACATCCCTAGGTCTCTGTGCATGAGCCGACCTCTCTCTCGGGCTGCTGGTCTCTGTGTGCTCTTGCCCAAACACCCAACAAGTCACTCTGACTCCACGTGCACAGAAGTGGGTGAATCTTCCCTCCATCACCGTCTATCCCTTTTCCATCTCAGATGTGGGCACCGGCAATGGGCCAAGCTGGAGAGCTGAGGCTCACATAGAGGTCTCTCCACCGCCCTCCGCAGCCCACCCAGCAGTACTGCCCATGGCACGTCTCTGATTGACCCCACACTCGCTGACCTAGGAAGCTCCTGCACTGCCTCCCACGACTGCCTGATTGCTTTCCCGGACCCAGTTTCACCGACTCTAGTCACTCTACGCTCTGAATGCTCAGGTCATCTTTCTCAAGCAGAGATCTGATCGCACCAGTCTCTTCTGCAAGCCCCTCTGTTGGTTTCTTACTATCTGCACAAGAATTTTCATCCCCCTCAGGGGGGCATGCATGACCCTCACCATCTGGCTCCCTCCCAACGTTTCAGTTCCACTGGCCCCATCCCACCACGTGTGGAGAGCACAGAGCTATACAATGCTTGCCCTTCCACAGGAAGGCCATTCTTTCTCCTCCCCCAGGGGTTTGCAGTCTGCTGTCTCTGCTTACCTGTTCTTCCCTCCCCCCGTGCTCTCTGTCTCTTTGGAGTATAACTAGTGCTGACTCTGCTACGTATTATGGCCAAGTATCTACCATCCTGCTGCCACGCATTCAAATCGTTTCCTGCATCATCACCTGCTCTGAGCAGCTATGAGTGGAGGGTTCAGAGAGATTTTCTTCCCAAATGTCAGATGATTGAAGCACAAGTTTCTGACTACACAGCCCAGCTATTTCTCTTACACCAAGCTGCTCCTCTCAAAATCCAAATAAATATCATTTCATCTGGGAAGTCTATCGAGATGACTGCTATAGACTGAAAGCCTATGTCCTTCTCAGGTGCATTTACTAGAATCCTAACCCCAAGGTGACGGCATCAGGAAGTAAGGTTGTTGGGAGATGATTAGGTCCAGAGGGCAAAGCCTTCATGAATGGGGTCAGCGTCTTCATAAGAGACCTCCAAGAGTTCCCTTGCCCTTTCCACCCATGAGGACACAGAAGAAGATGCTATCTTTGAACAAGGGAGAGGACCCTCACCAGACACTGACTATGCTGATGCCTGATCTTGGGCTTCCAGCCTCAGAAATGAGGCAATGATGCTTGCTGTTTAAGCCTCTCTATCTATGATGCCCTGTTGCAGCCGCCCAAGCCAGTGAAGGCAATAACCTCCATCTTCTGTGGTCTCAGAGGACCCAGCACTTGTCTTGTGACAACTTGCTTTGATCAGCTTGTCTGTGTGTCTGCTCGTCCTGCTGTGAGCTCCGACAGGGAAGGGTCTGTGTCGTGTTCATCGCCCCCACCCTCATTACCAGGAACGCTAATACCAGGAACTTTAAAATACTGAGTGGCTGAATGAGTAAATACAGAGATAGGACAGAAGAGAAAACTGGAACAGGGCATGAATGATGGTTTACCATCCGCGCACTTCAATGGCAAAACGATGTTCTTTCCTGCCCTAAAGACATGCATACGCCTACATATTCACACCATATTCAGAACACTATTTTTTTCATAAGGCGATGAACTCCCGGTGTTACAAAAAGAAGATGTGCTGATTATATAATCTGATGATCTATTAGGGAGACATTTGGGAGGAGACAGTTGTTGAAAATTCAGACAGGGTCTGCATTAGCTCTTTGCTTTCTCAAGTAGCTTTAATTAAACCCTGTACACGCCGCTCCTGTTCTTAATAAACGCTGTTCTGATTCTTCTCTTTCTGTGTTTAGAATTTTGTCCCAGACTGTGGAAATGTACTCCTAAATGAGACCTCTAGCCTAGGTGCATTCACCAGTGAGTCAGTGCTTTTAGACCAGGGTTTGCTTTGTGGTTCATATCATCTCTCTTGACAAACGTATATCCTTTCAATGTAATTTCTTCCTTCATCTTAACCATTCCCACACACTTACCACAGATGGACATCTTTTTCTCAGTGTCTCACTGAATTACACAATTCATCACACCACTTTAAACACCCTCACCTGTACACGTCTCTCCAGACTGTTCTTCTTGGCACTCAGAAATGTCCATTAAAGAGCTTCAAGGTTGTTGTCTAATGATTTAACTCCAGTAATTGCCCTTCTAAAATCAGAATTTGAAACTGTTGAGGATCAGATTTGTGAATATCTCTGCCGCTGTGAGTTAGCTAGCCACATGGCTCATCGTCTCTAAACTCTGATTTAATGAGAAGGCTCTGTGAAGCAGGCAGTTATGCAAGTCTTACTGATTTGAACTGAATCAGTCACTGCTGTCTGTGGCTAGGAGAGCCCTGCACAAAAGTAAAAGCCCACCGGTCGTTTGCAGGTGTCTCTGCCCGCTGACACCACGCTTTCCACTCCTCCCGCATCGCAGGCCTGCTGCTTTCATCCTTGACCTTGGCTTCTCAGTGCACGCACTGCGGTCAGCCTGTGTCCCAGGAGGCTCCGCCCACAGCTCTGAGCTGTCACTCCATTTTCAAGGTTTTGCCTGCCGTTTAAGGACTTGGTAGCAGTCATCAGCACAGGTTCCAATATTTGTTTAAGTTTCACATGCCCTGACATCATCAACACACAAGGTGTCATCTACTCATGGGAATTATAAGGAATACAGAAATCCACTGAAAGCAGTGGAGAAGCAAGCAGGCCTATGCATGAGGCTTGAATCCTCACACTGTGTGAGTTGCTCAGTTGTGCCCTACTCTTTGCGACCCCATGGACTTCTCCAGGCCAGAATACTGGAGTAGGTAGTCTATCCTTCTCCAGAGGATCTTCCCAAATAAAACCCGGCTCTCCCGCATTGCAGGCAGATTCTTTCCCAGCTGAGCCACCAGAGAAGCCCTTCCCCCAGTGGATCTTCCTGATCCAGGAATAGAACTGAGGTCTCCTGCATTGCAGGTGGATTCTTTACCAGCTGAGCTACCAGGGAAGCCCTGTGAAGTGACCACAGCACAGGAAGGATGGAGCAAAGGAAGCACGGATTGTCATGTGTTTAACTGCATGAGGTGCCCAGACACAGGCATGTCTTTTGATCTTATTTTTCCTTCCTAGTTTACTAATATTTAACACTATTCCTCTAACTTATCCATGCTCTTTTGAAAGAGAGTCTTGTGGGGGTTGGGAGGTGGGGAGGGGATGGGGTCTTCTCTTACAGTAAAAATTTATGCACTTGAAGTTAAGATTGTGTCTGAGTCCCATGCCTAGGGCAAATCTCTGTTCCTCTCTGGGTTTTCATTTCCTCATCTGGAACATAGTAGCTGAAATTGAACTCTGTAATATCTAAGGTTCCTTACAACTTTAAGTTTCTTGGGGTAAATTTTCATGATCTGGTTTCATAGACCTAGGTTTATAGGAACTGCATTAGGGCTAAATCAGGAATGTATGAATGAAGGTGAAGACAGTTTAATAGATGCAAACATTGACATGTGAAGATTATTCCAGTCACTTGTATTATTATGAAGATGTTTATGTAACGAAAATGTTCCAACTGGTCATCATAGGCAAAGCTCGTGAGAGCATGATGCAGAACTCCCCTGACCCGGAGCATGGGGTCCAGTGGAGAGTGAAGCAGGGGCCCGTCCATCACCGCCATGAGACAGCACTGCTAAGAGGAGGAGGGGCTGGCAGGAAGGCCTCCGTTTGAAAGGGCCAGTGAAGCTTTCGGGCTGGAGGANGTGAGAGCATGATGCAGAACTCCCCTGACCCGGAGCATGGGGTCCAGTGGAGAGTGAAGCAGGGGCCCGTCCATCACCGCCATGAGACAGCACTGCTAAGAGGAGGAGGGGCTGGCAGGAAGGCCTCCGTTTGAAAGGGCCAGTGAAGCTTTCGGGCTGGAGGAAGGGTGTGCCCTGGACCTGGAACGCGAGTACAGAATACTCGTGGGAAGTAGAACCCTGGCTTCCCACACTGAGTAATTTGTCTATGCCAAGTCAGGGAGGGGAAAACAGAGGGAAAACATGTGGGAGGACACTGGGATTTGTGTAGGAGCTGAGCATAAGGGGTGGGAAACCAGGGAGGGTCTGCTCCAGGGATAGAGGGAGATCTGATGGAGGAAGGGTGCACAGATGGTTGTTTTTAAAAATATTGTTGGTTGTCTACAAACTAGCAATCAGATATTAGTATAATTTGACTGAATCAGAAGTAAAACTATGGGTAAAGAGAACTTGTAAATAGGCCTCCATACTTTCTATCTGTAAGAATTGTTCTTGTTGATATTATTTTCGCAATTATTCAGCAGCCACAAGCTTACCCCCTGTTCAACTCCTCTGCTACTAACAAACTGTCTTTTGTTCTCTAGCAATAAATATCTAAAGTTTATCTTCTTTTAATCTGATTACACAAAATCTCCAGATTCTGATTCTTTACAATATGATGTTTAAAAGTACAAGTCTACTTTACTGGGGGAAAATAAAGGCACAGATGGATGCTGTTCACCAGACCAGAAACCCTGGTGTAAGCACTCCAATGATCATTCTCTGTCATTCTCTGTGTTTCCAACAGAAAGCCAATAAGCATCGTTCTTCAGTATTTGTACACACAGCCATGAGAAATTTGACTTTTATGAATGTGCAACGACTGAATCATATGAATTATACTAATTGTAGTAATCTTGCTTCTTCAGCTTTGTTATTGATTATAAATTACTCAGTTACAGTTCAGTTCAGTTCAGTATTAGTTCAGTCGCTCAGTTGTGTCCAACTCTTTGTGACCCCATGAATCCCAGCACGCCAGGCCTCCCTGTCCATCACCAACTCCCCGAGTTCACTCAGACTCACCCCATCGAGTCAGTGATGCCATCCAGCCATCTCATCCTCGGTCGTCCCCTTCTGCTCCTGCCCTCAANGGCATCACTGACTCAATGGATGTGAGTCTGAGTGAACTCCAGGAGTTGGTGATGGACAGGGAGGCCTGATGTGCTGGGGTCCATGGGATCATAATGACTCAGATGCAACTGAGCGACTGAATTGAACTGAAACATTAAAAAAAAAAAATGTTTCTTTTTGTGGACATGGATTATGGAGTATATCTCCTGAAATCTGTGTACTGAGTATGGGTACTCGGTCTACACAGAGGCCTTGAGGATCTGGAAACAGTTCCACACCCCCTAGCAACTCGTGAACAACTCTCTTTTCAACAGACTAGACTGTCCAGGTGTCAGCTCCTCTCAGAAGCCTTCCCCGTGTGTGCATGTTTAGTCACGGCCAACTCTGAGACCCCGTGGATAGTAGCCCTCCAGGCTCCTCTGCCCATGTAATTCTCTGGGCAAGAATACTGGAGTGGGTAGCCATTATCTTCTCCAGTGGATCTTCCTGACCCAGGGATCAAACCCGTGTCTCCTGCGTTACGGGCAGGTTCTTTACCTGGGAACTCAGGTTCTTCCCTGAGCCACCAGGGAAGCCCACGTCTCTCATACAAGTACAAAATGGAACTCTATGGTAACGTACACAGTGCACGTGTAAAACTGGAAATCTGTGCATGTATGAAAGAGATTTCTGAAATCAAATGGCTTTAATTAAAATCCCAGCTTTATCCCTTAATGACTGAATGACCTTGAGTGTGCTCCTTCAACATTCTGTGCCTCAGTTCAGGCATCTGCGTGGAGGAACTGATACTAAAGACCTCCTGAGTTATGGGGCCTGTCCTGGAGCCTGCAGTCCACTCTGTCCCGGATCTTTGCAAAGACAGTGTGAGCCCTGTGGGCAGGAATGCTTTCCTGTACTCACCTTTACATGTTTAAGGGCTCCTGAGGTCACTCCATGGTAAAGAATCTGTCTGGCAATGCAAGGAGACTCAAGAGATGTGAGTTCGACTCCTGGATGGGGAAGATCCCCTGGAGGAGGCAAAGATCCAAGTGATCACAGAAATTCAGTTGAGGCCTGTTCCCTAAGTGTTCAATGCAGGAAAATACTAAGAACTTTTGGATTAGTTTGAATCTATCTGTCTGATCTGCCCTCTTCCCACCTCTTCCACTCCCTTCATCAAAGGTCAAGTTCTCTGGCATTTACTTGGGTCACGTTTTCTCTCCTGACTCTGCCCTTGGTCACTTTCCCCTTGCTCCGTTCATGATGCTTGAAGCGATGCACTGGTTCTTTGAGGCCTATTCTGCTAACTCCTGCAGCTCATCCTAGTGTGCTCACTTCATCCACGAGCATCTTCCCTCCCCACTCTTAGGCTCTAGGAGTTGCGGATGAAGCGTATGTTCCCTGGGCTGATCCCCCAAACCCCTGCACAGGGCCTTGCACCATGTGTCTAACAAGCATTCATCCTCACAGGGCTGTATGGACACGCCGCACGTCACCCAGCTTACCTTGATGTCCTAAATCGGCGATGAGGACAGCTCTATGCTTAACTGTGCCGTCTTTCTCGGCTGATTTAGCATCTCGTGCAGAGGGGGGCTCCTTTCTGTCACATGCTTTTGGGACAGTTCTCGCCTCCGGTTCACCACAGGTTTCTCTCTCTCCTCACTGCCTTTCCCAGCTCACATCCTCGGCTTGCTCTTGTTTTCCTCTCTCTCAGACCAAAGGAACTCACGAGAATTCTTCTTCACAAGAGCCTGTTTGCAGCATTTCAGGGAACGCCCTGGAAGGAACCATACCTGCAGAGAAGCTCTTGTTGTCACAAAGGAAGACACAGTGAGTCAGACCAGACCTGGGTCGGTCTTCTCTCCAGTGCATCAGAAGGCAGGTGACTAGGGGGTCACCAGTTTCAGCCTTAGTCAGAGGNTTCACAAGAGCCTGTTTGCAGCATTTCAGGGAACGCCCTGGAAGGAACCATACCTGCAGAGAAGCTCTTGTTGTCACAAAGGAAGACACAGTGAGTCAGACCAGACCTGGGTCGGTCTTCTCTCCAGTGCATCAGAAGGCAGGTGACTAGGGGGTCACCAGTTTCAGCCTTAGTCAGAGGAAATCAACAGATGACACGCTCCAAACACGTAAAAGACTTAGAACCACATCAATACCTGTATGAAATATTTTGATAAGAGGCATTCGCAAAGCTTACTGTCTGATTTTTTTTTTCTCTTGAGGAAATTATCTTAGAGAACAACTCTGAGGAGTTTGGATAAATGTTTTTTTATAGAAAATTCCTCAATAAGCCATAAAAGTCTATCAAATTCATAGACTTATCAAATTCACTTGTTTTGACTTTTTAAGAGAGATGGTTAGTGTTTAGAGGCAAATTCTTCCAAGCTCAAGAATGGCGTGAATGACTTAGGATTAGCTGAATTTAATGACTGGCATTTTTTATTTTGATATTTCTAAGCCTATTTATTAAACTAGTCATGGGATTCCACTTACAATTGAGGAAACCAATACCATGAAATAGTCCCTAAGTAAAGCAACTAGGTACTTTGGCCACTATGATCGCCTGATGCGAAGAACTGACTCCGTGGAAAAGACCCTGATGCTGGGAAAGATTGAAGGCAGGAGGAGAAGGGGACGACAGAGGATGAGATGGTTGGATGGCATCGCCAACTTGATGGACATGAGTTTGAGTAAACTCTGGGAGTTGGTAGTGGACAGGGAGGCCTGGTGTGGTGAAGTCCATGGGGTTACAGAGAGTCAGACATGACTGAGCAATTGAACTGAATTGAAAGTAGCAAGAAAAATAAAGATAAGTTTTGAACATAACTTAGAAGTTTGAGAGTATAATTATTTATTTTCTTAGTTAGCTTTTAAAAATTTCAATATGCTTTCTAATTTAGTCAAGGAATTAGGGGGTGGGGGACGGAGCATTAAGAAAAAAAACATCAACTGCTGTGTAGCACCATCTTAAACGCCTGTCACTAGACGTGGTGTTTTCTTTGGAAGACATTTAGGGCATTGGTGCTGAGAATTTTATATTATGTCAGACAAAAATGAGCATTAAAAAAAAAAAAGACAATGGGAGCTAAAAATGTTTTTGGAACTATTTATGCCCAAGATGCTTACATGTGACAACACTTTGGATTGAGATGTCCTCGAGAGGATGAGGGGTAGGACAGTCTGCAGTTGAGAGCACGTCGGTACAGAGAAACCTCAGCTTTGACCTCACAGTCAGATGACCTCTGGAGCTGCACCTTACAACACAGGGATGGCAAAGAACACAGGCTTTGGGGTCAGCCGTCATTCACTTATGGCTAGAGTGTCATCACTTATTGAGAGGTTGCCATTTTCAGCAAGTTGCCTTCACCAGCAAAATGAGAGCCTCACACCCTGTCTGATACCTGGCAGGATCCATTATTGGAGGCTGATCACTTCATTTAAGTGGATGTGATACCTTGGTTTTCTTCTTTTGTACTTCTTTCTCTAAGCAGAGGACACAAACTTGAGGGCAAGGACCCAGTCTACCTCCCCTCGTGTTCCCTGCAGCCCTCAGCAGAGAGAGTCCATGTGGACTGGAGCACATGGGTTGGCTTTATAGCACCAGTGCTATACATAGCCCAACAGGCTCCTCTGTCCATGGGATTCTCCAGGCAAGAGTACGGGAGTGGCTTACCATGCCCTCCTCCAGGGGATCTCCCCAACCCAGCAATCAAAGCCAGGGCTCCTGTATTACAGGCAGAGTCTTTACCATCTAGAAGCCTGCTTTTCATATAATAGTTACGAAATAATTTTTTCTTCTGCAGCCGAAAGAAAACTTAGTATTGTTTTCCATATCTGGATAACTTAGATTTTTGAGCAGCTATGTTTTAAACTGAAGCAAAAATTTTCCTAAGAGTTTCTATTGGTCTTGGTTTAATTCTTCAGGCTGGATAGCACGTCTTCTTTTTCTTGAGCACCCTTGACATATAGATTTAGCTTTTAGTATTCTCCTCCAGCTGTTTTCAATCAAGCTGCGGGGTTGGAATTTATTTAAATAATTGTTAAAATACATGACCTAAAACATCTCACTCTTGCAGTCACACATAGCTACATAGCTTCTCGTTTTCTGAGATCCCTCTTCATGTGTGGACCTGGATTCATGAAGGATTTTGGCTGGAGGCAAAAGGCTCTAATGCATGGGACATAGCCCTCCTTCAACTTAATGCAAGGTGTTTGGTACTTTGTTGGCTGATGAGTGATGGATAAGCCACCAGAGAGGAGAAAAACAACTCATATACTGTGGAAAGCAGCATCAGTGTAATTAGTAGCATTACTCAGATGTGCCCAAATCATCAGAATGCCTCTGTTTTTACAGAGCAGGGGTTTCCAGAGGGAGAATGAGGAGTCTGAAAAAGACACCATAGGTGTTGTTAATTGGATTTGCCCATTTCAAGTTTTAGTGAGTTTTGGGCAAAATGAAAACTGTCCATGGAATGCTAGATATATTTAAAACTTTTGCAACAGTTAAATCTCTGAATATTTCTAAGTACCACACACATGCATGCTGGTAAGATGTAACAATATTTAGGTTCAGCCATATAAATGAACTGGACATGTGTGTCTGAACGGGGGTGAGCCTTGCTGAGGTTCCATGAGCACCTGCACCCGTGGGCACAACTTGGGAGCCTGCCTTAGGGAGGTGATCTGCCCCACGGTGTTTCTCTAACTAGGCATTTGCTCACAAATGATGTTATTTTATTATAGACAAAGCATCCCAAATGTAGGACTTCATAAACACAGATGTGCAAGTGAATCTAGGAAAGCGGGAGAGTGGAAGCTCCGTCGAATAGGCACAACCTTGGACTTATATTCAGCGGGCTTCTAATCACTTGTGCGACTTTGGAAAATCCCTAGAATACATGAGTTTCGTTTTGCTTGTCTGTGAAAGGGGGATGACATCTCAAGAATCTCTAGGCGGGCCTATGTGGCACTTCTGCCACCAAGCCTCTTTAGTTCTTGTGAACAATTCCACGTGACGCCACCCATACCTGGTCTTCAAGTGGCAAGAGAACATATCATGTGAAGGAAGCAGACACTAAAAGTGTCTCTTATTTTTGCTGCTCAAGGAAAATGTCAAGTCGGTACATTCTTTTGAAACAAACCAAAAAAATCACATCATTGTATTTTAGCTTATAATGATCCTTCCAACCATCACCGCATGCAAGGCACTGCTCCTGTTGCTGAGAACACAGAACAAAGAAGACAAAAGCAGAACTTACCTCCTAATGAGTGCAGACTGATCTTACACAAGTAAACGCACTAGGAGGATGGCTTGATATTGACAAATTTAATGCACGAATGTAACCTGGCGGTGGTATTTTAAGAGGCCGAAAGAGAAGAGATGACACTTGAGATGAGACCTACATGGCAACGAGTCATGGTAAATACTGGAGAGAGAACCATCTATCTCCAGGGATTCACAGTTTATTGGACTAAACATCCATGATAAAAATTTATAACAATGATTACAATGTATTGTCACTGTGAATGAATCTAACTCCTGCTTTGGGTGGGCCCGATGGACCATCTATACCAAAGGGAGCGTATTCACAGTGGGCAGCAAGGACCAGCCACAACTAAAGGCGCATGTTTTAATACTGTGAATGAAATAAGGGAGTACAGCTAAGTGCACCTGGACAAAAAGCCACTTCCTGGTTGTTGAAAGCACAGACATTTAGTGAAATGGATAGAAGCCAGTTTACTGTGTGACTGCTACAGACATGTTATGTTTCTGCAGAAGACTATCTTTTCTCAGTTTTAGAATAGACATTTTATTTTGTTGCAAAGGTTTGCTGAGATTATATTTGTAAAGTGCTGTATAATTTAAAACGTGTGCATTATTTTATATATATATATATACACACAGTCATATCCATACATTTATTAACATACATGGACACACACTTTGTGTAAAATGTCACATATTTTTCACTGCGATCATGTAAGCATCAAGTGAAATAAACATATTCACACAATAGGCCTGTAGATGGGGTGGCTTTCATTGGAAGTGAAGGTGAGAAGCCTGATTGCCTAAGTCCAGCTGGAACCTTTATCTTCGGCATTTTGCTGGTTTATCTACTGGTCTAAAGATAATCTTCACTCCTTGAGACACGGTGATGAAGTTTGGCTCTTACATCATGATGATAAAAAGCACAAAATTCTTTGTGATCTTTGTGATAATCATACTTTTATGATAATTCAGGACTAGCATTATACATATCCTTTTTCCTTTTTCTTAAATAGTGAATTTAAAGAGAAAAAAACAGAATGTCTATGGAAAGTGATCATTCCTTCAAATTATGTAAAAACTTTTAAAGTCGTTTAGATTTCTCAGATGATTTTAGCCAAGAAGTTCAATATTAAATCACACTAAAATAGATTTGTGTTTTGATTGCAAGCATACATATTTTTAAGGACAATCTCATTTAGGCAGAGTATAAAAGATGCAAACACGTTTGTAAATAATCAGACCCCTAACATATTTAGAAGATGGCCATTTTTAAATAACAAACCATACCCATGAGCTCTTGAAACTGCACACTCAGATTTTGGTATGCATATTCAAGGCTTCAGATCAATGCTGGGTAAATACATGAGGTTTCCTTAGACCTTAATCTTGAACTCTTCAGATCATTCTAACCTGAAAATACGCCTCCTTAAAACTGTGAAGGATCCTACAAAAGGATTTCAGTCCAAAGCTGATGGCGTGATCACATGATTAAATCATTGATCTAGCTGTTTAACTGCAGGCCATTAAGAAAGAAACTGCTAGTGAGTGAATCAGCAAAACCCTTTAATTACTGATTAAAGATATAAGCAAGTGACAGGGGCCTCCATTCAAGCCTCATCATCTCTTCTTGTGGCTGGTAGACTTCTACCATGGATCTCTATTTCAAATGATTGTTTAGTTAAAAAAAAAAAAAGAAAGGAAGCAAGAAAAGCTTTTCAGTTTTATAACCATGCTGTCCATACACACATTATTATATCTGTTTATCTGTCTCTCTATTGACAGAGAAAAAATGAGCATGCCTATAAAATATATAAGATAAATACAAATACAAAATACATAAAATACTTAACAGGGAGCTTTGAATGGAAGATAATAAAATCAAAACAGCAATTTTCTTTAGAAAGTGAAATTATAAGTGGTTTTTTATCTTGTTATTTTCTGTTTTTTCTTTCATAATAAAGACCTATTATTTTTATGATTGGAAGAAAAGAAAGTTCTATTACCATTTTTTGCTACTATTTCAGACTTCCCTTACACACAGAAATTCTTCAGCTCTAAACATTTTGAAAACAATGTAATTGATACCACTTTATTCCTGATATTGACAAGTGTCATATCATATTTGAGGTTAAACATGTATTGTTATATGTAAATCAGTGTCAAAACACATGATGTATTCATTTTCATTAGTATTATATCTTTAGATTTCATTTTGGAGTATAGTTTTGTGTTTATTTCAGATGTACAGCTAAGAAAAAGAAGAGATATCTGTATATGTATAGGTGAATCACTTTGCGCATGTTATTTGCTAAAAATTACTAATTTTGTATTTTTTCTGAATCTCTAGTAAGTATCAAGTACTGCCCACTCTCCCTGACAACTTGACCTGTTTAAAGAGAAGAGCGTGGGGGTCTTCTGGGCAGGTCGTAAGCATACCAGGAGTTGTGTGCGGTGGGAAAATAAACTTTTACTCTCACTGTGAGTGATGCATCTTTAACACCGGGCATCTGCTTCCCACTTGCAAGGAAGTCATCTGATGGGATGAGTCTAGAACTGGGGACAGTTAGTAAACATTTGACTTTGTGCTACTCAGTGACACCCCTGTTTCTCTCTCAAGCCAGTTATTGCATGACTGGTTATTCTTCCGTTTGTGACCTGTGTCCCTGAGTCTGTGACAAGCTGCTTGGGAGAAGGAAATGTGTTTCATGCTCTTGGGTCCCCAACACTGTGATTCTGTCTGCCATCTCCTAGGACAAGCCCAACAAGTGTTTTCATGAATGAAAAGACATCATGTTGTCTCAAGTTGTCTCGTTCTCTGTGAGAAGTTGCTGTAAATGGAATCATCTGTTTATGGTGAGAATATTTTTTTCCACGAAATAGCATCTATGGAAATCTAGCTTCTTTCTTTCTTTGTAGGAATGTATTTAAGTTACTAACTCAATTTCTTTATTGTTAAATAAGTATTCTTCCTTTCATCTCATTCATTTTGAATTAACTGTTTTTTAGGAGTTTCCCTGTTTCCTCTAAGTGTTCAAAATGATTGACATAAAGTTTTTTATAGCGTTTTTCTCTTATCTTTCTCAAGTTAGCTGGTTATGTAGCCAAGTTCCATTTTTCATCATCAATGCTATAATGTTCCTTTATTTTTTGGATGAATCACACCAGAGGTTTGTTGGTTATTTAAACAAGTTTTTTTTTTTTTTTTATAAATGTTTGAATGGTTTTAATTCTTCTAGATTTGCAGAAAACTTGTAAATATATTAGAGAATTCCCATTATCCAGTTTCATATATTTAAATATTCAAATAAAAATCTAGCATGAGTACAGTATTTTTAACTCAATTGCATAGACTATTCAAAATTTACTTTTATTTTTTGAAAGTGAAGTGAAAGTCACTCAGTCATGTCCAACTCTTTGGTACCCCTTGGACTATAAAGTCCATGGAATTCTCCAGGTCAGAATACTGGAGTGGGTAGCCTTTCCCTTCTCCAGGGGGTCTTCCCAACCCAGGGATAGAACCCAGGTCTCCCACATTGCAAGTGGATTCTTTACCATCTGAGCCACAAGGGAAGTCCAAGAATACTGGAATAAGTAGCCTATCCCTTCTCTAGCGGATCTTCCCAACCCAAGAATGGAACCAGGGTCTTCTGCATTGCAGGTGGATTCTTTACCAACTGAGCTACCAGGGAAGCCCTACTTTTATTTTTTAACAATGTCCTATTTATATGTCCCAGGCTTTCATTCAAGACACAACATTTTATTTAATCATGATATCCTCATGTCTCTTTAGCCTCCTACAGTCTGTAATAGCTTCTCAGACATTGCCTGTTTTTCAAGATCTTGATAGTTTCAAGGTCAAGTATTCTGTAGAATAATCCTCCATTTGGATTTACTTGATACTTTTCTTATGATCAGCCTGGAGTTATGGATTTGGGGGATGAATCCCACAGAGAAGTACTGCTAACCACATTGCATCAAAGGTCTCTGCTATTTCTATCCACATGATATTCCATGGGTGTTCTCTTGGCCACCTGGGGATGGAATATAATTGCTAATTTTTTTCACTATAAAGTCCCTTTGTTCTTCTCCTTTCATACTCTTCTTTGAAGCAAGTTACTAAGTATAGAACACACTGGGGAGAGGGGTGGAGAATGCGGGAGGTGAGATGAAGCGTTAACTCACCTTATCTACATACTTGTCTTGGGGACTTCCCTGGTGGCCCAGTGGTTAAGACTTTGCCTTCCAATACAGGGAATGTAGATTTGATATCCAGTCAGGGAACTAAGGGAGAAGGCAATGGCACCCCACTCCAGTACTCTTGCTTGGAAAATCCCACGGACAGAGGTGCCTGGTAGGCTGCAGTCCATGGTGTCGCGAAGAGTCGGACACGACTGAGCGGCTTCACTTTTACTTTTCACTTTCACGCATTGGAAAAGGAAATGGCAACCCATTCCAGTGTTCTTGCCTGGAGAATCCCAGGGATGGGGGAGTCTGGTGGGCTGCCATCTCTGGGATCGTGACTTAGCAGCAGCAGCAGCAGCAGCAGGGAACTAAGATCCCACACGCCTCAGAGCAACTAAGCCCGTGTGTCTCAACTAGAAAAAAGCCTGCAACAAAGCCAAGTAAATACTAAATTAATTTTAGAAATGATCTAATGGAAAAAAATTGTCTCTTTTCCCATAATTATTTACTTATACAGTCATTTATTTACACCACTGTGGACTCAGGATACATAATGTATATCTTTGGTTTTAATTCAATACTATGTTATTTATCTCATTTCTCTAATTGTTCTACTTTTGGCCCTTGGGGGGCCCTAGAGTCCCTTTAATAAACTCCATTCTTTATTTTCTGAGCACTCCCTTCCTTTGGAGGAATAGATGGTTCAGGTACATTTTTCTTTTTATGACCCAGATCTAGAATCAGCCATTTCTCCAAGGAGACTGTGGACTTTTATAGTTCTGATTTTCTATGTGTAATTAACTTTTAATTTAATGCTTTGCTTTCAGAGGATGCACTCTGTACTATTCTGTTTGGTTTTTATTTTTGAAATTTGTTAAGTCTTTCTTTACGGCCTAGCATCTGGCACCCTTCCGTAAATGTTTGACATGTGCTCTGGAAGAGCAGTAGATAATTACTGGGTACAATATTTTATGACTTATCTCATAAATCAAATTTATTGTTTATTTTCCATTTTTATATAACATTTTAACTTTTGGATGCCCTTAACCTACTAATTGCAGAGAAGGCAATGGCACCCCACTCCAGCACTCTTGCCTGGGAAATCCCGTGTATGGAGGAGCCTGGTAGGCTGCAGTCTGTGGGGTCGAGAAGAGCTGGACACGACTGAGAGACTTCACTTTCACTTTTCACTTTCATGCATTGGAGAAGGCAATGGCACCCCACTCCAGTACTCTTGCCTGGAAAATCCCATGGACAGAGGAGCCTGGTAGGCTGCAGTCCATGGGGTTGCGAAGAGCTGGACACGACTGAGAGACTTCATTTTCACTTTTCACTTTCATGCATTGGAGAAGGAAATGACAACCCACTCCAGTGTTCTTGCCTGGAGAATCCCAGGGACAGAGGAGCCTGGTAGGCTGCCATCTGTGGGGTCTCAGAGTTGGACACAACTGACACGACTTAGCAGCAGCAGCAGCAACCTACTAACTGAGAGAGAGAGAGAGAGATGTGTTAAAATCTTCCAATATAATGCCAGCATGGTATTTAGGTTGTACTTCTATCATATTTTCATTGTTGCTCATTTGAGGCCACTTATTAAAATGCATCTAAGAAGGGCCTGTCACACACTATGCAGGGCTTAGGGTGAAAGAAAAGTGTAGGACTCTGGTCATGAACAGGGTGGTTAATACACATAGAGATGAGAAGTGGGTATCTAACATTTCCAGACAGGGGTGGGAAGGGGCAAGAAAAATAGGGGTGAAAGGAAAAATCATCAGAAGCAGGAGAATATAAAAAGATCCCATAGCAACAAGATCAGAACAGAAAGTTGTTGCAAAGAGTAGATTTTGTGGGACTTTTCATAGTACTATTTACCTAATTGGTAAATGTAAAGCAAATAGATTTTCTTTTCCTTTTCTTCTGAATGTACCCAAGAGAAAAGACACTCATGGTTGTATAAATGGGTAATTGTCACTTAAGCATGCTGCTGCTGCTACTGCTAAGTCGCTTCAGTCGTGTCCGGCTCTGTGCGACCCCATAGATGGCAGCCCACCAGGCTCCCCCGTCCCTGGGATTCTTCAGGCAAGAACACTGGAATGGGTTGCCATTTTCCTCTCCAATGCATGAAAGTGAGAAGTGAAAGTGAAGTCACTGAGTCGTGTCCAACTCTCAGCGACCCCATGGACTGCAGCCTACCAGGCTCCTCTGTCCATGGGAGTTTCCAGGCAAGAGTACTATAGTGGGGTGCCATTGCCTTCTCACTTAAGCATAGCTGATATTAACTTTCATATATAATTTCACTGTCTTATATTTCTAAATTTGCGTGGTATTCAAATGCTTAATGCAATATTCATGTCACCCAGTGTATTCACTGCTGCTGGAAAAGGTAAGGGAATTACCTTGTCATTTCACAGGAACCTGGCCTGGATTTCACTGGGTAGAATCAATATATTGGATGTGCATTGCCTTCTGGAGGCTGTCGGGAGAATCCGTTCCTTTGCTTTCCTAGGTTTTAGAGACCATCTGCATTCCTTGGATAGTGGCCCCTTCCAGCTTCAAAGCCAAATATGGCCACTGAATCTTAAGTCACATCACTTGACACTGTTCTGCCACCCTGTTCCATATGTCTAAACCCTTGTGAGTAAGACAGGCCCACTGGAAGTGTTCAGTATAATCTCTGTATTTTAAGATGTAGTGATTACCAGACCTACTATATCTGCTACCAGAATTTCCCTTTGCCATGTAAGTTAGCATAGGCACATATCCCAGGATTAAATTATGTGTGAATGTCTTTGAGATCTGTTATTCTACTAAACTCTTGTACTGATTGTCTCATTACTGTTTAATAACTATTTATGAGACCTTAGGAAACCAAATTATACACATAGTTCTACTGCTTTTTTTTTTTTAACTGAAAAAGTACAGAAATTTTAATGCCTTTTATTCGGGAAGATTTTTATGAATAACAACTACATTGTATAAAAAAATAATTTCCTACTTAACTTTGATTAATCAGAGAATACCAACATCTTGCAAATCATACCTTCGACAAAAACTTCTCCAGGGAAGTTTCTGAAAAGCTGTTGATGGAAGTGACCCCTCTAGGGTAGGGAAAAGATACACTTTTTTGCATTGTATGATCTGTTGAACTGCTTGATGTTATTTTTTTAACATAAATATATGTAATTTTCATCATAAAATAGATTTATTCTTTGCTTGATTTAATAAAGAATGCTCTTCTATTTTACAAAGCACTCTCGATATAAAATGATTTGATTGCCATACCAGTTTTTATGGGTTGTCATTCTGTTTTTGAAAAACTTTTACATATATTTCAGAGATGTGAAGGAATTTGCCCAATTTAGCATATCCACTGAAATATTAACAGTAGAATTTGAGCACTTGTCTTTTCACCAGAGCGCTCTCCCCTTCTACAGTGCCATTTTATTATTGTAATATGCAATTTGGAGCTAAGAGTTAAGGATACTGTCAAGTCTGCATGATGCCCTATTTTATGATATTGTCTAAGAGGCCATCGAGTCATGGAAATTGGCTCTATTCACTGGAGGCCCACAATTAAAGCTGATTTCTGAAAACGATATATTCTGAGTGGTCCTGACAGCTGATGCAGGCAGATGGGTTTCCGCTTGTTGAGAGGTGGTCTCTATTATTAGAAGCAGCACAGGTACCTCACATAGAGCAGCTGGGAAACATTAATGCACCTCCACCCTACGCCCATCCTTTTGAGAGAAAAATATCATTCTGGTAAAGGAGAGACTGACTTCCAAAGACAGGTGAGGGGAATGTATTTTTGTTCCTGTCGTGTGAAATACATGTTTAAAACTGGACGTTTGAGAGAAACACATCACCTTTGGAAATATTCTGACCCAACACCAGTGTGTAAATTTGTTTTTTCTACAGAGAGAGTATCTGCTTGGAATTTTGGTTGAAGCTTACAGTACACACATAGTTAATTAATGAAGATCAAGTGGGTCTTAGGAAGCATCACTAGGAACATAGCTAGTGGAGGGGATGGAATTCCAGTGGAACTATTTCAAATCCTGAAAGATGATGCTGTGAAAGTTCTGCAATCAACATCCAAGCAAATTTGGGAAACTCAGCAGTGGCCACAGGACTGGAAAAAGTCAGTTATCATTCCAATCCCAAAGAAAGGCAACATCAAGGAATGTTCAAACTATCGCACAATTGTGCTCATCTCACACGCTAGCAAAGTAATGCTCAAAATTCTCCAAGCCAGGCTTCAACAGTACATGAGCCATGAACTTCCAAATGTTCAAGCTGGATTTCAAAAAGACAAAGGAACCAGAGATCAAATTGCCAACATCCGTTGGATCATCGAAAAATCAAGAGGGTTCCAGAAAAATATCTAATTTTGCTTTATTGACTATGCTAAATCCTTTGACTGTGTGGATCACAATAATCTGTGGAAAATTCTGAAAGAGATGGGAATACCAGACCACTTGACCTGCCTCTTGAGAAATCTGTACGCAGGTCAAGAAACAACAGTTAGAACTGGACATGGAACAACAGACTCGTTCCAAATCAGGAAAGGAGTACATCAAGGCTGTATATTGTTACCCTGCTTATTTAATTTATATGCAGAGTGCATCATGAGAAATGCCGAACCAGATGAAGCACAAGCTGGAATCAAGATTGCCAGAAGGAATATCAATAACCTCAATATGCAGATAGCACCAACCTTATGGCAGAAAGTGAAGAATGAAAGAACCTCCTGATGAAAGTGAAAGAAGAGAGTGAAAAAGTTGGCTTAAAACTCAGTATTCAGAAAACGAAGATCATGGCATCCAGTCCCATCACTTCCTGGCAAATAGATGGGGAAACAGTGGAAACAGTGACAGACTTTATTTTGGTGATTTTTCTTTAGTGATTTTGGGCTCCAAAATCACTGCAAATGGTGACTGCAGCCATGAAATTAAAAGACACTTACTCCTTGAAAGAAAAGTTATGACCAACCTAGATAGCATATTCAAAAGCAGAGACATTACTTTGCCAAGAAAGTTCTGTCTAGTCAAAGCTATGGTTTTTCCAGTAATTGTGTATGGATGTGAGATTTGGACTATAAAGAAAGGCAAAGAATTGATGCTTTTGAACTTTGGTGTTGGAGAAGACTCTTGAGAATCCCTTGGACCGCAAGGAGATCCAACCAGTCCATCCTAAAGGAAATCAGTCCTGAATATTCATTGGAAGGACTGATGCTGAAGCTAAAACTCTTAATACTCTGGCCAACTGATGCGAGGAATGAACTCATTTGGAAAGACCCTGATACTGGGAAGGTTAAAGGTTGGAGGAGAAGGGAATGACAGAGGATGAGATGGTTAGATGGCATCAGCGACTCAATGGACATGAGTTTGAGTAAGTTCCAGGAGTTGGTAATGGACAGGAAAGCCTGGCATGATGCACTCCATGGGGTCACAAAGAACTGGACATGACTGAGTGACTGAACTGAACTGAATGAAGATCA
Organism: Neotragus moschatus; assembly: GCA_006410615.1. Lineage (NCBI taxonomy): Eukaryota > Metazoa > Chordata > Mammalia > Artiodactyla > Bovidae > Neotragus > Neotragus moschatus. The sequence goes on from SJYA01001623.1 coordinate 130,388, forward strand.
TGGCATCATGTCCCATCACATCAAGGCAAATAAATAGGGAAAATGTGCAAACAGTGTCAGATTTCATTTTCTTGGGCTCCAAAATCACTGCAGATGGTGTCTGCAGCCATGAAATTAAAAGACATGTGCTTGTTGGAAAAATATCTATGACAAACCTAGACAATATATTAAAAAGCAGACACATCAGTTTGCTGATAAAAGTCTGTCCAGTCAAAGCTATGGTTTTCCCAGTAGTCATGTATGGATGTGAGAGTTGGGCTGTGAGGAAGGCTGAGCACCAAAGAATTGATGCTTTTGAACTGTGGTGTTGGAGAAGACTTGAGAGTCCCTTGGACTGAAAGGAGACCAAACCAGTCAGTGCGAAGGAAATCAGTCCTGCATGTTCATCGGAAGGACTGATGCTGCAGCTGAAGCTCCAATACTTTGGCGAAGAGCTGACTCATTGGAAAAGACCCTGATGCTGGGAAAGACTGAGGGCAAGACGGGAAGTGAGCAACAAAGGATGAGATGATTGGATGGCATCATTGACTCAATGAACATGAGTTTTAGCAAAGTCGGGGAGATAGTGAAGGACAAGGAAGCCTGGTGTGGTACAGTCCTGACTGAGCAACAATATCAACAAAAATAATTTATTTCTAATTCCATGTAAGATTTGAAAGACCTAATTAAAATAAGAGGAATATACAGGGCATCAAGACAAAAACAATTACTGAGTAAAGTTGTTAATAAATAGCCTATGATAAATTAGCTGTGATCCCTTCTCTTCAATTATAATCTGATCTGGGCCATGATCGTGCTTTCCCCCACCCCTTCTCTCTTTTTCATGTGTGTGTTTGCTTGTTTAACTTGACCAAGACAGCTGCTTGGGTTTCTAAAACAGAGCCTTGGGCTGTGTTTATGTCTCCTTCCATGGTAGAATACTAGAAGAAGACTCATTAAGTATGGAAGGTTAAACATACACAAATTTAGAAATGTCCTTCTCAAATTATCTTTCAATACTTGAATCATGTCCACTGTAATTCCTGGATTTCAGTATCTTAAGTCCTTTCGGTATATTAACGCGGACCAACATTTTTTCCATTTGGAAAGCCATGGAAATAAGCTGCCACATCTGTAGTCACTGAGCAAACGCCATAAATGTACATGCGTGTGCTCCTGGCTCTTATAAGGGCTGTGCAGGAAGGCAGGAACGGGAGCTGGTGCCTTAGAAAGAGTCAGTATGTTTGCTTTTGACAATAGGTCATAACGGCGCCCCTGGACTTCTGTAAGTGTGCTATTATTCCACAGCCTCTCATTTCTATTTATATGAAACACAAGAGTCATGTGAGAAATGATGAGGCAGCCTCTGTGAACAGCCAGAGGTAAGTGTTTTAGGTTTCATGAGTCTGCTGCAGGAGCAAGAAAGTGGCATAGACAGTACATGGGAAGGGTGCAGCGATGTGCCAATGAAACTTTATTTTCAAACAGAGGTGGTGGCCTGGATTTGGCTCAAGGGCTGTAATTTTCTGACCACTAGGTTATACACACCCGGGTAACATAAACAATTTTACCTTGCAATGAAGCAACAGAAACTCATTTGTCCAAAAAAGCATAGAAACTCATTTTTGTCTAAAAAACTCATTTGTCTAAAGCATATTGAAAACACAAAATAAGACATCAGAACTAGGTGTCAGGAGACTGAAATGCAATGTGATTTCATGGGTGGCGAGGAATACGTAGCTTCTGTTCCTTGTCTTGAAAGAGAAATCTCGAATGCAGGTGACAAGTTCTCTAACCTTAGCTACAGTATCTGGGCTCCATATACTCATTCTAAAGGAACCTTATGGAAGAGCTGAGATCTGCTCTACCTACCTCACTAGAAGCTAAGACCCCTTCTCTGGGTCTCTGTTTCTCATTACATCAATGAGGGTCCCAAGAGGAAACAAATGGCATCCACTGGACAAAGAGGAGAGTTTACTGAAGGTCTTATTCAGAGGGGTACAGTCAGGGTCAGGAAAACCAATAGGAATAAAGAAACAACTGAGAGACAGAAATAGTGGAAAGACATGACCAGCCCTCTACGGAAGGAAACCTGAAAAATCCATGGAAGGAATTCAGCACTGGGAGGGAAGGGAGAGAGCAAAAAGAGAGGGGTCAAGCCAGACCCTGAGCTCATCAGCTGTGTCCTGGTCAGAGGCTGTCACAGCAGTTGCTCAGAAGAAAGGTAATGGGCCCAACCATCAGCAACTCTGCCAGGCCTGAAGAGCCAGTTCGAGAACCATAAAGTTAGGCATGCACATGGCTGCCTTCTTGAGGATGTCAAGTACCATTTGCATAACTTTGTGCAGGAAAATCAGTTGACCAAATTTTTCCTAGGTTATGAGCAACGGTGTTCATCCTAACTAAACCTCGTCATCAGTTCAGTTCAGTTCAGTTTATTTACTCAGTCATGTCCGACTCTTTGTGGCCCTATGGACTGCAGCACACCAGCCTTCCCTGTCCATCACCAACTCTTGGAGCTTACTCAAACTCATGCTCATTGAGTCGATGATGCCATCCAACCATCGCATCCTCTGTTGTCCCCTTCTTCTTCTGCTTTCAATCTTTCCCAGCATCAGGGTCAGTTCTTTGCATCAGTCAGCCGAAGTATTGGAGTTTCAGTTTCAGCATCAGTCCTTCCAATGAATATCCAGGATTGATTTCCTTTAGGATGGACTGGGTGGATCTCCTTGCAGTCTAAGGGATTCTCAAGAGTCTTATCCAACATCGCAGTTCAAAAGCATCAATTCTTTGGTACTCAGCTTTCTTTACAGTCCAATTCTCACATCCATACATGACTATGGGAGAAACCATAGCTTTGATTAGACAGACCTTTGTTGGCAAAGTAATGTCTGGCTTTTAATATGCTTAGGTTTGTCATAGCTTTTTTTTTCAAGGAGCAAGTGTCTTAACCATCTGCAGTGCTTTAGGAGCCCAAGAAGATAAAGTCTGTCACTGATTCCATTATTCCCTCATCTATTTGCAGTAGCTGAGTATAAAACTTTCAAGAAGGATCTCTAAAAGAATTTTATTTATTTTTTTTCAGTTTTGAAAATATCAGTGAACAAAACTGTGTTGAAGGCAATACATTTTAACTTATTAAGAGCTGTCAGATAAGAATTATTTTGTTGAAAAATCTATATTATGCCATTTAATGTAAAAGCTTAATTATAGAGCAGCCTGAATTGCCAATAGCAATTCTTTAACTTAAGGGTTTAATTCTATGCTTAAGTTGGAGTTGAAATACAGCCTCCAATTTATTATGTGGTAAAATCAGGATGTATTGTGACCAAAAAAACCTGAATTTCAATTATTTCATTATAAGGTCAAAGATTTTCATCTTGGATTCTGAAGAAATGTATCGATATCACAAGCACGCTAAATATTTTATATTTTTAAATATAACAAGTAATTCAACAAATTAATTTATCTTAGCACATTCACTTGCTAATTCTATGCACATATTATGCTAAATACATCTAGGTGTTCTTATCCAGGTACCATTTAAAATTAAAAGCATATAAAAATGTTGTTAGTTGTTCTGTCATGTTTGACTCTGCAACCCCGTAGACTGTAGCCTGCCAGGCTCCTACGTCCACGGAATTCTCCAGGCAAGAATACTACAGTGGGTAGCCATTCCTTCCCCAGGGGATCTTTCTGATCCAGGGATCAAACCTGGGTCTCCTGCATTGCAAGGCAGATTCTTTACCATCTGAACCACTAGGAAAGTCCTAAAAGCATAAGCTGGGACATTTATCACATCTTCAGTTCAATAAATACCTCTCTGTCTATAAAATGTGTGTTGTAGAAAAGTGTTTTCTTTTCTTGTGACATAAGCATTAATGTTAAAAAAAAAATAACCAGAGATAGTAGCTAGACAGAAAAATCCTAGCAGTACGCAAACAGGCATACCCAAATACAGAAGAGACAAACACTTTCCTAAGACCAAGAATAGAAATATTTCTTGGAAAGTTTAAAGTATCTGAGAGGCAGTGTTCTTCTGCTATCATTCCTCTTAAAAGTTTTCTTCTTGGTTCTCTAAGATATCATGTAATTAAAGATCTGAGATATGCATTTAAAATGAAAGCCTAACTGCAGAACTAAAAGCATGAAGTGACAGGATTACAAGACATTTGCAAGATCAGAGGACAGCTTAGAAACTGCAAGGCAGAGGAGCTCGAGAGAAGTGAAGAGCACAAGTTCCTTGAGAAGGAAGTGGTCTGCTGTTTTATAAACCATGTGAAGAGAAAGCTCTTCCCTGATGGCTCAGTGGTAAACAATCTGCCTGCTAAGCAGGAGACAAGGGTTCAATCCCTGGGTCAGCAAGGTGCCCTGGAGAAGGAAATGGCATCCCACTCCGAGATTCTTGCCTAGAGAATCACATGGACAGAGGGGTCTGGTGGGCTGCAGTCCATGGGGCCACAAACGTCAGACGCAACTGAGTGATGAAACGACAACCACAGAAAAGGCCCTCATTTCCTTGGGTGTCCGCCTGGTAAGGACTTGCCCTGCACCAAGCAGGCTGACATATATTGATTACTGATTGGCTAACGCACTGCAGCTCTGAAATATATCCTTCGCCCCGTTCTAAGGTGAGCAGATTAAGTTAGTGAACACTTTCCAGAACCAAGACTGGAACCTGTGTTTCCAGGTTCCACAGCTCCCTGCTCCTCCCATTACACTCCAGAGGTAGTGGTACTCTTTTAGTGTGTCCATCAAAATCATGATAATTTCTCAGTAAAATGTGATGACTAGATGAAGTTCTGCATTCAGATGCTCTGGGGTGAGTATAAACATTCTCACTCACTTGGAACATGCAGGTTCAAGATACAGAATGTGCCATCCCGAGTCCCCAGCTCCTCCCCCTCAGCACCCCTCGAGACACAAACAATACACAGCCCTGAAAAAAGGCAGGGGCAGCCGCAGCAAAGACCAGTTTAGAATTTGGAAAATAGAACAAAAGCAACAAGAATTGGGTCATGGCCAAGATATTGTCCGGCAGGAACTCCTGCCCTGAATGTGGGGAAATCCTAGACTCGGTGTGGATTCTGCTTTTTGAGCCAAATGATGACCCTTCTGCTTCTCTACTGACCCCTCTCTGGGGGACTCTTCCCTGACAATTATCCTTACTGGGATTATCCTGCGTGCCTGCTCAGTAATGTCCAACTCTGCAACTTCAGGGACTGTAGCCTGCCAGGCTCCTCTGTCCATATGATTCTCCAGGCAAGAATACTGGAGAGGGTAGCCATTCCCTTCTCCAGGGGTTCTTCTTGACCCAGGGATAAAGCCCACATCTCCTGCATTGGCAGGCAGATTCTTTACCATTAGTGCCACCTGGGAAGCCTCAGGTATTACCCTCAGGATTTCAAGTAGGATACTGTCCTTGAAAGTGAACGGAAGTTCATGACTCAAGTGTTCGGACATTGTTCTGACATTGTGACAGTGAATCACAGGCTCCTGGTTTCTTTAGGAAAAGACTAATAGATAGCAGCCACATCTCCTTGCAATTTGCTTCTTGCTGCAGCAAACATAGCAAAGTTCTTTCTGAGACGTGATCCTCAAGCCTGATTGATCACATTGCTTGCTTGTCCTCAACTCCCTTACCCTTGAGTTAATGGTGGAAACTGAAGCCATCAGCCTTGACCCAGAAAGCTGTGCCCTAATATGATCCTGCCACTGGGTTGAGTTTTTGCTGCTGCTACATTCAATCATGTTTTAAATTCACGTAAAAATGACGTCATTCAGTATTTCTCTTTCCCTACCTGACTTATTTCACTTAGCATCGTGCCTTCCAAGTCAGTTCATGTTGTTGCAAATGACATTATTTCATTACTTTTTATGGCCAAGTAGTATTCCTTTGTATATAGGTACCACACTTTCTTTGTCCATTCATTTGCCAATGGACACTTAGGTTTCCATGTCTTGGTCATTGTAAATAGTGCAGCTAGGAACACTGAAGTGCATGTATCTTTGCAAGCTAGTGATTGGACTGATTTTTAATGGCCATTCATAAGTTATTTTTTCAAAACTTTCCTAGTCGTGTTCTTAATCATCTTTCTTAAATACTTTTTTAATTAGCTCCATTCAGAGACTCCAGTTGGTAAGAAAACTCTGCCCCCTCAACACACAGTTTCCGAGTTTGCCTCTAGTACTAACATCCAGCCATTCTGGGTGTGAGAGAAAAGGTGAAGTTTACTATGGATCCAGGTGGAAATACATAACATCAATTCTGTCAGTATTCTTCCCAAAGGGCCACATCCCACTGCAAGGGAAGCTAAACATAGTCTTGTCTTCTTCCCAAGATTAGTGGAAAACTTTTCACTCAAGAGCTAGTCAGACAGCTGGTTCTGCCTGAAATGTAAGCCATTTGGCTTACAATTCTTCATATATTTGCAGATAGCTGAAGAGTTGCTGAGGACACTTCTTAATATATAAAGCTCTGCTTGTTTTCTTTGAGAAAAGTCTAAGCGTTACATCAGAATTTATATTTTAATGTGAATTATTTCATCTACTAATAAACTATCAAGTTCATTGACAAAAACATCAAATATTTTATAATACCTATTGTATTATAAATACTTTAATCTAAGCAATGTTCATGATAAAAATAGGTAGCCCCGAAGTGTAAGAACAGATAATCTCCCTTTGCTCTCTAGCCCTGCCCTGCTTTCCTCTCCCGATATTGCCAATGTCAGCTCTTTCAGCTTTCTTTCTGCTGTTTTCATTTCATCTCTAGATGACACTGCTCTGATTTTTATTCTCCACCTGTAGACATTCTCTCTACTTCCCTACAAGACAGGAGTTTACTTGGTTGCTTTCCCCATACCTCCCTCTGCCATCTGCCCATTCTAGCTCTATTTAGTGCTTAGCCGCTTTGCTCAGTCGTGTCTGATTCTCTGTGGCCCCATCGACTGTAGTCCAGCAGGCTCCTCTGCCCATGGGATTTTCCCACCAAGAATACAGGAGTGTGTTTCCATTCCCTCCTCCATGGGATCTTCCCAACCCAGGGCTCAAACTCTTGCATTGCACGCAGATTCTTTACCACTCAGCCGCCTGGGAAGTCCACCAGTTACATCTACTACAACTTTATTCCCAAGTAAGGTCACATTCTGAGGTACCAGGACAGGGCTTCAGTGCAGCATTCCCAAGGGTGCAATCCAGACCATAATACACCCTTTCCCGCTTCTGTTTTGTTGTTATTCCCCTCATCTTCTCATCCCTGTCTCCTTCCACATTGTAAGACTTTGCTTTATTTTCCAAAATGCTGGTTATATTTTTACCCTGGCCATCACTCGCTTGATTGGCAGCAGCTTGTTCTCAGTCTAAAGCTGTCCCTTTCTGCTCCTCTCTTGATTTTTTTTTCCTTCAAAACTTCTCCACGTATTCTATTTAGAATAATACTCATTTTGCCTCTACTACTTCTAAACTATTAGTCTTTCTGTTTGTTATCTTTTATCTCTTTTTACTCTGAGACATTCTCCCTAAGTCTTGGATGACCATTAGGTGATATTTCATAATTAAGTGAAAGAGCTGAGAAAGTGGTTTCACCAATCTATGCATATGAGCAAAGCTTCTTACATATGGTGTATTTCCCTGGAAACTGACATGTGCTTCCCGCTCTTTTCATCAAATGGCTTTAAAATTTTTACAGCTTTCCTATCGTTACAGTGTGACCCTTGAAAGGACAGTAAATAATAGGATTATTGACAGATTTGATGTGTGGATTCCATCTACCATGTTTCCTACCACTTTTGAGGATTCTCATAAAAATGGCACAGAAAGAGATACTCTAGTTCAAGCCTAGAATTTCATTTAAACTTCATTATTTCTTGATTATTACAAACCAAAGCAATAAGACCCCAGAACCTGGAATCTGTAGACTCTGATATTTTATAAAGATTTACAAAAATGACATCTACTTTGCCTTCCGAATTTTCATATATTACCGTGTGCTAATCAATTCAATGTTTGACAAAACAAAATGATTTGAGAAACACAACTGCAGAATTATCATTTTCTTCAGAAGAGATTCTGCCTAGTGAGGTTCACTCATCTTATGGGCCAGTTTGATTTTGCCCATCACGAAAGATTATTGCTTGAGTAGAGAGATCTTCTTCATGCATTTAAAAAGAAATGTTACCATGGGAAGATTTTGATTAGCTTGTATCTACATGTTTACCGAGAGGGTGTGGTTTCGGATCCTCACCTGCTTCTCTGTGATGACAGAAAAAGAGTAAGTCAGGACATCACATTTCCATCTGTGAGCTCTTCTGTAGACCAAGGAGGTGGGGTTCCATTTTGCTCCTAACAACGACATACTATTTGGAGGGTTAACTACGCTTGGTTTCACAAATGACTTGTCAAGGCTGCTTTATTAGTGATACTAATGTTACTCACATGTGTTACTTTAAAGCATTCTTTATTCTCTTGAAACCAGAAAGAGACAGAACAGATGTAAAATGATCTGACTCCAGCCTGGCAATAAAAGAAATATAGTTGAAACAAATGACAGCTCTGGTAAAAGATTACAAAGTGTTTGTTTTTGTTTAATCTGTTTATTTTCAGTCGTGGCTTTCTGACTGCTTAACAGCATCATAAAGAAATCCAGCATTTCCTCTAGAACTGGGATTGAATGAAGTCAACCTGGAAAACAAAATTGATCAGTAAACACTATACAGAGGTTACCATTGCTACCAGGGACGTCTATACAATGCTCTTAAAAAGGGTTCTTTTTTGCCAGCAGAAATTCAGCTTTCATAAACTCCGTTCTCTGCACCAGGCAATGAGTGGTTTAATTTCTATAAGCCTGAAGCTCACACCAGACAGACTTAGGGCCGAGCTACACATTTGGACAGCACACAATTCTCTCTGGGCTCTCACAGAAAACTCAGAGTCAACACCGTCAGCCCTCTGTATCCGCAAGTGGATTCAACCAACTTGGGGTCAAAAATATTTTCTAAAAAAATCCCTGAAAGTCTCAAAAAAACAAGGCTTGAATTTGTCATGCACTGGCAACTTTTTAAATAGTGTTGACAACTATGGTGCTTTTATTTTGTTTGGTGCTATAAGTAATTCAGAGATGATATAAATAAACAGGAGAGTGTGTGTAGGTCATATGCAAATTCATCATCTTTTTATATAAGAGCATCTGAGTTTTGGTATCTACAAGGTCCTGGTACCAATCCCCCAAGGATCCCCAGAGACGTCTGTGTGACATGAATGTAGCGGGCGTTGCTAGTGAGATATGTCCACTGTCCAATTTTATTTTTAAGACTTCATGTCCAAGTCTGTCCGGTTCAGAAGACCTCAATCTCGCAAGACAAGGTACCCTATAACTATGCAGAGTGTCTAAACTCAGACCCTCTGCCAGCCAAGGGTTCACACATACAACCATGCAACTTTCAGATCCTCAAGGCATATTTGTTGAACTATGAGAGCATTAAATGAGTAATATCTTGTCTTGGGGTTCTTTCTGAAAATTATGCCTAGACTTTACCTAGCATCTCGCTGTATGAAAATTTCAGGTTTTAGTCTGTGGCATGAAAGTGATTTAAGACAGAAGAGACTTCGATACGTGTCTTTAAATTCACAACAATGTTGGGACAAGTTGCTCTCATGAAAAAGTGTTTATGACACACAGGCACTCACATTTAAAGACGGTCCGGCAGAATGTGCCTTAAGTTATACAAGCAGTAAGCCTGTAAAATAACAATTGATCATCTCAACTGCTTACTAGTTACAGAAACAAACATGAAACAATAAAACACCACATTTGTGATTCAAATTGCAAAGGTTACTGAAAAGATACTTTCAGATACTGTTGGTATGAATGTAAATTATAGCAACTACTAGAGAAAAGTTAGGGGAAAAAATGGTAAAAGAAATGCGAGTTAAAATGAAAATATGTACTCATGATGCAGTAATGTAAAAATGTATTGTTTATATTAATAAAAAAGGCAGCACAGATATAGATGTAGGCTATCTGAATTTATATAAATATTATTTAGATTAAATTAGAAAGATATATAACATACCTCATGACAGTGGGTTATGAGTAATTTTATTACTTATTAGTCTTCCACAAATTTTCATTCATTCTGTGCATAGAATGATAAGAAAAAAATTAAACTATTAACTTACTATTAGGCAATTTGTGTTATCATATGTAATGTTTCTTCAGTGTGTAATACATTTTTTCTGCCCTATGGAGAAGGCAATGGTACCCCACTCCGGTGCTCTTGCATGGAGAGTCCCATGGACGGAGGAGCATGATGGGCTGCAGTCCATGGGGTCGCTAGGAGTCGGACACGACTGAGCGACTTCACTTTCACTTTTTACTTTCATGCACTGGATAAGGAAATGGCAATCCACTCCAGTGTTCTTGCCTGGAGAATCCCAGGGATGGGGGAGCCCGGTGGGCTGCCGTCTATGGGGTCGCACAGAGTCGGACACGACTGAAGCGACTTAGCAGCAGCAGCATGATATTTTTGAAATGGTACTTATTCTTCAAAGTACAACTGAAAAGTAGTCCTCTCAAAATGTATTTATAATACATAGAGTGTAAATAAACAAACTAGTATCTCCAAAGTTAACTATTTTGTTAAGGCTTCCCTGATTCTTTCAGTGCCAAGCAGAATTAGATACATTTTAAGTTTTTTTTCCAAGCACAGTGTGTTTACGTTTTTCCATATTTCTCATAGCTCACTCAGTAAAGAATCTGCCTGCAGTGCAAGAGACCCAGGTTCTATCCCTGGGTCAGGAAGATCCCCTGGAGAAGGAAATAGCAACCCACTCCAGTATCCTTGCCTAGAGAACCCCTTGGACAGAGGAGCCTGCTGAGATACAGTCCATGGGGTCGCAAAGAGTCGGACACGACTTAACAACTAAATCACCACCGCAGCGACTCAGCAGGGGGCAGCTGATGGTGAATGCGTTGCCTCTTCCCCTGGACTCCAAATTCTCAGGAGAAGGATTTATAAAATACTTATGATTCTGTTCTCCAAATAATCTCTTACAACGACTTACAAAGAGGGACTATTTCAATAAGCATTTTGCTAAGTTGAAATCTTTCGCTTTTTTAAGAAAAAATAAAACCTTAGTTATATGTCAAAATCTAGTGAACAAAGTGAAGAAAATTAAAAACTGAGTTGGCAAAAGATAAATTTTTCTTTCAAAGGTGATTTTTAAATTTTTTTTCTAGAAAGCCTAAATGTATGGATCTAGTCACTAACATGTTCCATTTCCAGAAATGAGACAAAACAGTGTATATGTGCATTCAGTTCTATATAATTATGTCTATTTAAGTTTTTTCCCATTTTCCCCGTAAAATCTAAACTTGCTTGAGAAGTTATTAGTAAACTACCGCCTTCCACATCTAGTTAAGCGTGTAAAGGTTGATGTTCAGTGAACAAAATCTCCACTATAGTCTTTTTATATTTCTGAAAGAAATAGACTGGAGACATAAAGTCTCCAAGATTATTTGCAGTGGAAAAACAGATATTCTGTGCACAAAGATATATTCAACTTTTAATATTATATGCATATATAACTTTATTTAATGCACTTCTATATTATCTTATTAGAAACACATGCAAACCTGTGAGACAGGTAATTTTACTATTAACTACACATTGATGCAGAAGAAACAGTTGACGGGAAGCTATTTAACTAGGGCTGTTTTATTTTTGGCAAATAGCAACAGTCCAGTTGAATTAAGCTGACTTGAGAAAGGCTCTTTATTACAAGGAAACAGGAATGGGATGGGCTTTGCAGGTGGCTCAGTGGTAAAGAATCTGCCTGCCAATGCAGGAGACCTGGGTTCGATCCCTGGGTTGGGAAGATCCCCTGGAGAAGGAAATGGCCACCCTACTCCAGTATTCTTGCCTGGAGAATCCCCATGGACAGAGGAGCCTAGTGGTGTACAGTCTACGGGGTCAAAAAGAACAAGAATGACTGAGCAACTCAGCACACAGCACGCAGGAATGAGCCCAAGAAACAGCTCTGCCGTCGCCCCCATCACCTGACTACCATTCCTGGGCTCTCCCTGCATCTCCTGGTGGGACTCTGTGTCTCTGAGCTGTGCGGGAGGTCTGAGACTCCCCTGTGCGGGCCTTGTGGGCATCTGAACCCCGTAAGCTGACCACTAGGAAGGCCAGGAGCTGCCAAACAGGACAGAGACTAATTTTGAGACCTGAACAGATTGTGCAGGGTGAGGTGTGCAAACAAACTTAGGAGAGACCAGAAGGAAGGCACAGGATGAGAAGGAAAAGATTTATTTTCTCCAAACGGGTTTTCCATGAGGTGTCAGGGAAGACCAAACCAGCAAGACCTGAGAACTGCTGGAAGAATCTGGAGGACCAGGTGTTAAGGAGCTTGTTGAGAATGGTTTGACAACGTAGCCAGGTGAGTCAGCATCCAGAACTCTGAACAGAGGACAGAGTTGCAGGACACAGGCTTTAATCTCACCAGGTGACTAAGATCTGTCTAGTCAAGGCTATGGTTTTTCCAGTGGTCACGTATGGGTGTGAGAGTTGGACTGTGAAGAAGGCTGAGTGCCGAAGAATTGATGCTTTTGAACTGTGGTGTTGGAGAAGACTCTTGAGAGTCCCTGGGACTGCAAGGAGATCCAACCAGTCCATTCTGAAGGAGATCAGCCCTGGGATTTCTTTGGAGGGAATGATGCTAAAGCTGAAACTCCAGTACTTTGGCCACCTCATGCTAAGAGCTGACTCATTGGAAAAAACCTTGATGCTGAGAGGGACTGGGGTCAGGAGGAGAAGGGGACAACAGAGGATGAGATGGCTGGATGGCATCACTGACTCGATGGGCATGAGTCTGAGTGAACTCCGGGAGTTGGTGATAGACAGGGAGGCCTGGTGTGCTGCGATTCATGGGGACACAAAGAGTTGGACACGACTGAGCGACTGAACTGAACGCTGTCCTCAACATTTCCGAAAATAGAATCTTAAAGCCTGTGCTGTGCATTTAAAATTGCTTCACTGGGTCATAATAAGGAAGGATATCTTCTGTACTGAGATCGGAAACTGAGCCTCCACTGTGATTCCTGTTTAAAATTAGTAGATGGAGGACAGGGCAGCTTCAGACACACAGTGAACATCAAGGTCGTGCGTCCTGAGCCTCCGCTCTGATTCTACTTATTTAATTAGCGTCGAAGGAAACTGCAACTAGAGAACTGCAGTGTGTCCCGTTGGCGATTGACTTTATGACAACGTGCCTCCAAACGAAGCTGCCTATAAAAGACCGCTGCCAACAGCCTGCACGTGAAAGTAACAACCGTAAGCGACTGTCACCCGTGTTCTTGCCTTGCTGGGAATTAGCTGCTGAAAGTCAGGCCCTGTGTTCAAAGGTCATGATTCTGTGACTCAGGCTCGCATTTATCACAGGGCTAAGATAAGACCCACGTGGCCAGGAAAAGGTCAGCTTCAGAAAGAGCATCAGGAGCAGCGAGCCGGCTGGTCTCTGGTGCCTTTATTATGTGCTCACTCACATCCTTTACAGCTGCCTCTGAAACCACCTGTCTGTGTTCTCCCTGCTTCTGACAGCAGCATCTCCACCTGCCCAGAGGAAACAGCTCCAATTAGGACTGAGCTTCACCTGCCGAGACCTGGCTGAGGCATGTCACCGGCCACTGGGAAGCAGAGGAGGCGGTGTGGTTTTCATAAACAAATAAAAGAGAACTCTGCTTTCCCAATAGATAATCAACAGCCTTCAAAGAAGGGTTAATGAGAGGCTGTCTGATGGACAGAGTGAATTCAAATGCAAAAGGAAGTGTCAAGAAAAGCAGGCATCCGACTGATGCTGTTACCCAACGTGAAGCATCAGAACACAACTATCCTCTTTCAGAAATATGTTGAAGCTCTAAATAAAACAACCCTATTTTAATCAGGTTGCCTATTAAAATGGATCTTCCAGCGGGTTGTATCTTTGGATACAGGCTACATTTGAGCATCACATAAGAAATTTACTTTTTTAAAAACTGGAGTTTAGTTGCTCTGCAATGTTGTGTTGGTTTCTGCTGTACAACGAAGTGAACCAAGTATATATATATACATATATCCCGTTCCTCTTGGACCTCCCTCCTACTTCCCTATCCCACCCGTCTAGGTCACCACACACACACACACACACACACACACACACACACACACACACTGCAGAGATTCAAGTGACATATCAGAGGCAAAGAATCAAGTCTATAATTTAAACTACAGCCTTTAAGTTGTGGAGGTCCTTTATTCTTATAATTAACAATTGAATTAAAGCTCTTGCGACCCCATGGACAGTAGCCTGCCAGGCTCCTCTGTCCATGGGATTTTCCAGGCCAGACTACTAGAGTGGGTTGCCATTTCCTTCTCCAGGGGATCTTCCCAACCCAGGAATTGAACCCAGGTCTCCTGAACTGCAGGTAGATTCTTTACCAACTGAGCTATGAAGGAAGGCCTATTAACATCTAATATTGCCTTATAATCAATTTAATATAGAGATCCTGAGAGAGTTGTTTAAAAAAAACCCAAATAGACAATTTTCAATAGACAGTTAAAAGTGCACATCATTGGAGCATCTCTGCAAAGAAATGAAGCAACTTTAAAAAAAAAATAACCTTCCAACTTCTAATGTAAGCACGAAGCATTTAAACTCATTCCTCTGCTGACAATAACGCACGATCAATCCCCACTTGGAAAACTCAGAATTTCACATGTGAGCTTGGAACTTTAATTCTTGCTGAAATAAGTATGATTTCAATTTAAACTACAGGAATAGTTTATTTTACATTTTCAATGTACTAAATATTATTCATCTCCTTATGATTCAAATTTTTTAAGATTTTATTTAGGTGAAGAGAAACTGGAAATTGTGATCAACTGGAAGAAACTGAAATTTCCTTAGGAAATTGCCTTTTTTAAAATTTGCTTTATAGACACACATCTGTCATGAAATATTCGTTCATCTACATGTTACCCAAATCATACAAACCACATTTTTAAAAGGTTCTTGGAGTGTTGTTTTGCACTTCTTTGGCAGTAGAGTAATAGATCTAATTTTAATTAACCTTTTAAAAATCTGATCACCCATAATAAATTATATCCAAAACAGTATAATTTATATTTGTTTGAAAAGTTGTTTTTGTTAATAAACCAAGTATTATTAGCTCTTGAATATTTAAATCAGTTCAATAGCTGTTCTGCTTTACTTGTCAGAGTATGTTCAAATTTAAAGTAAAGTAAATTTATACAAAATTACATAGAAGTTGAAATAATTCTTTGGTTACTTTTTCTTAAGAGTTTTCATTATATTTATTTATCCTTCAGTTGTTAATAAATATTTATATAAACACACCAATCTTCCTTAAGATTATCCTTTATTTTCTATAAATATTCTACTTACATATCAAATATTTCCATCCAAATTAAAATATTTTAACAAAAGACTATAATTCTCAGTTATAATTTTTGGAAAAGTTTAATACAGATTAAGCTTTCCTCTAAGACTTTTGTAACTAAAAGTTTCCACAGTTAAAATAGCAACAAACAGTGAACTTGTCTGTATTATGCTTAAGCATTATATAATAATCACTGAGTTTATCTTTTTTTAGAATAATTGACCATATTTTCAAGTCTTCTTTTCAAGGAAGCATATGGTGAAAGTCTTAGAAATATTTTTATGTTTAAGGACAAAAGAGTTCAGAAGTAAGAAAAATTTTAGAACATAGGGATTTTCAAGAAATAAATCAAAAATGAAAATTGAATATGATTTCAGGTAAAAATCTACAAAGTTACAAAAGCTAGTCATGAATAAAAATGCTACTTTATCTTTCTTAATGCATATAGCACAATGTTTAAAGCTGAATTATTAACTGGAATATGCTGTTAAGATACTCTGTAGTTGTGTTATATATCTTTATGATCACATGCAGGTTTTAAGATCAAATTAGGGGTTTGCCATTTCTCAACTAAGCTAAAGCAAGAGTATTTGGTTTCTTCCCGACATTAGGAGGCGACCTTCCCCAGGGGACAGCCTGCCAAGGAGCTCAGTGAGACACAAAGCTCAGAAGAGCAATCTCTGCGACATACTGTCAGTGAAACAATGGTCTGATGCTTTTCCCTGATCTCATCCTGTGGCATGAGTGGAACAGAGATAAGCCTGGGCAGTGTTGAGACTAGAGGTCAAGGTGCTTCGGTGCACTGAAGCCACTGATCTGTACATTTGTCAGCCAGACACCTCTTCCCTGGAAGCAGAGGGTGAGGGCAGAGGAAACAGGATATGAAACCCACAGATTTGACTGGTGTTTGTGAGCCTCGTAGTTGCTCCATTGTGTCCAACTCTTTGTGACCCCAGGACTGTAGCCTGCCAGGCTCCTCTGTCCATGGAATTTATTGGAGAAGGAAATGACAACCCACTCCAGTGTTCTTGCTTGGAGAATCCAGGGACAGGGGAGCCTGGAGGGCTATAGTACATGGGGTCACAAAAGACTTGGGCACGACTGAGCAACTAACACATACACACACACACACACACGAAAACTTACACATCACGCAGCAAGTGTGAGATAGGAAGGATGCTATGTGGATGACTGAATCAATATTGCATAACTACCCTTCAGTTCAGTTCAGTTCAGTCACTCAGTCATGCCCAGTCTTTGCGATCCTATGTACTGCAGCACTCCAGGCCTCCCTGTCCATCACCAACTCCCAGAGTTTACTCAAACTCATGTCAATTGAGTCGTGATGCCATCCAACCATCTCATCCTCTGTTGTCCCCTTCTTCTCCTGCCTTCAACCTTTCCCAGCATCAGGGTCTTTTCAAAGAGTCAGCCGTTCACATTGGGTGGCCAAAGGATTGGAGTTTCAGCTTCAGCATCAGTCCTTCCAATGAATATTCAGGACTGATTTCCTTTAGAATGGACTGGTTGGATCTCCTTGCAGTCCAAGAGACTCTCAAGAGTCTTTTCCAGTCCCACAGTTCAAAAGCATCAATTCTTTGGTGCTCAGCTTACTTTATAGTCCAACTCTCACATCCATTCAGGACTATTGGAAAAACCACAGCCTTGACTAGATGGGCCTTTGCTGGCAAAGTAATGTCTCTGATTTTTAATATGCTGTCTAAGTTGGTCATAACTTTTCTTCTAAGGAGTAAGCTTCTTTTAATTTCATGGCTGCAGTCACCATCTGCAGTGATTCTGGAGCCCCAAAACATAAAGTCTGACNTTTAAGATTTTATTTAGGTGAAGAGAAACTGGAAATTGTGATCAACTGGAAGAAACTGAAATTTCCTTAGGAAATTGCCTTTTTTAAAATTTGCTTTATAGACACACATCTGTCATGAAATATTCGTTCATCTACATGTTACCCAAATCATACAAACCACATTTTTAAAAGGTTCTTGGAGTGTTGTTTTGCACTTCTTTGGCAGTAGAGTAATAGATCTAATTTTAATTAACCTTTTAAAAATCTGATCACCCATAATAAATTATATCCAAAACAGTATAATTTATATTTGTTTGAAAAGTTGTTTTTGTTAATAAACCAAGTATTATTAGCTCTTGAATATTTAAATCAGTTCAATAGCTGTTCTGCTTTACTTGTCAGAGTATGTTCAAATTTAAAGTAAAGTAAATTTATACAAAATTACATAGAAGTTGAAATAATTCTTTGGTTACTTTTTCTTAAGAGTTTTCATTATATTTATTTATCCTTCAGTTGTTAATAAATATTTATATAAACACACCAATCTTCCTTAAGATTATCCTTTATTTTCTATAAATATTCTACTTACATATCAAATATTTCCATCCAAATTAAAATATTTTAACAAAAGACTATAATTCTCAGTTATAATTTTTGGAAAAGTTTAATACAGATTAAGCTTTCCTCTAAGACTTTTGTAACTAAAAGTTTCCACAGTTAAAATAGCAACAAACAGTGAACTTGTCTGTATTATGCTTAAGCATTATATAATAATCACTGAGTTTATCTTTTTTTAGAATAATTGACCATATTTTCAAGTCTTCTTTTCAAGGAAGCATATGGTGAAAGTCTTAGAAATATTTTTATGTTTAAGGACAAAAGAGTTCAGAAGTAAGAAAAATTTTAGAACATAGGGATTTTCAAGAAATAAATCAAAAATGAAAATTGAATATGATTTCAGGTAAAAATCTACAAAGTTACAAAAGCTAGTCATGAATAAAAATGCTACTTTATCTTTCTTAATGCATATAGCACAATGTTTAAAGCTGAATTATTAACTGGAATATGCTGTTAAGATACTCTGTAGTTGTGTTATATATCTTTATGATCACATGCAGGTTTTAAGATCAAATTAGGGGTTTGCCATTTCTCAACTAAGCTAAAGCAAGAGTATTTGGTTTCTTCCCGACATTAGGAGGCGACCTTCCCCAGGGGACAGCCTGCCAAGGAGCTCAGTGAGACACAAAGCTCAGAAGAGCAATCTCTGCGACATACTGTCAGTGAAACAATGGTCTGATGCTTTTCCCTGATCTCATCCTGTGGCATGAGTGGAACAGAGATAAGCCTGGGCAGTGTTGAGACTAGAGGTCAAGGTGCTTCGGTGCACTGAAGCCACTGATCTGTACATTTGTCAGCCAGACACCTCTTCCCTGGAAGCAGAGGGTGAGGGCAGAGGAAACAGGATATGAAACCCACAGATTTGACTGGTGTTTGTGAGCCTCGTAGTTGCTCCATTGTGTCCAACTCTTTGTGACCCCAGGACTGTAGCCTGCCAGGCTCCTCTGTCCATGGAATTTATTGGAGAAGGAAATGACAACCCACTCCAGTGTTCTTGCTTGGAGAATCCAGGGACAGGGGAGCCTGGAGGGCTATAGTACATGGGGTCACAAAAGACTTGGGCACGACTGAGCAACTAACACATACACACACACACACACACGAAAACTTACACATCACGCAGCAAGTGTGAGATAGGAAGGATGCTATGTGGATGACTGAATCAATATTGCATAACTACCCTTCAGTTCAGTTCAGTTCAGTCACTCAGTCATGCCCAGTCTTTGCGATCCTATGTACTGCAGCACTCCAGGCCTCCCTGTCCATCACCAACTCCCAGAGTTTACTCAAACTCATGTCAATTGAGTCGTGATGCCATCCAACCATCTCATCCTCTGTTGTCCCCTTCTTCTCCTGCCTTCAACCTTTCCCAGCATCAGGGTCTTTTCAAAGAGTCAGCCGTTCACATTGGGTGGCCAAAGGATTGGAGTTTCAGCTTCAGCATCAGTCCTTCCAATGAATATTCAGGACTGATTTCCTTTAGAATGGACTGGTTGGATCTCCTTGCAGTCCAAGAGACTCTCAAGAGTCTTTTCCAGTCCCACAGTTCAAAAGCATCAATTCTTTGGTGCTCAGCTTACTTTATAGTCCAACTCTCACATCCATTCAGGACTATTGGAAAAACCACAGCCTTGACTAGATGGGCCTTTGCTGGCAAAGTAATGTCTCTGATTTTTAATATGCTGTCTAAGTTGGTCATAACTTTTCTTCTAAGGAGTAAGCTTCTTTTAATTTCATGGCTGCAGTCACCATCTGCAGTGATTCTGGAGCCCCAAAACATAAAGTCTGACACTGTTTCCATCGTTTCCCCATCTATTTGCCATGAAGTGATGGGACCAGATGCCATGATCTTCGTTTTCTGAATGTTGAGCTTTAAGCCAACTTTTGCTCTCTCCTCTTTCACTTTCATCAAGAAGCTCTTCAGTTCTTCACTTTCTGCCATAAGTATGGTATCATCTGCATACCTGAGGTTATTGATATTACAAAATTGACTGCATTTATATTCCCTGCATAACAAGGGGGATTAAAAGGAAAGGAAAGTTAGATGGATAACTACTAAAGAATTGCGTACTCGGGGTGGATACTGAAGAGGCTTACAGGGAGCAGCTCTATTCTTTAAGACTCACGTCATGACTACACAATTAATTCCGGAGCTTTATTGGAAAACTACTTGACACTGACTTAAACCACAGTATACGGTTAATGTCTCAGTTTTCACCAGATTCTCAGCACACCAATGTGAATGGTTTTAAAGGTGTTTACATAAAACAAACAAGTTAAAAAAATGGAAATGTCATTTATTATGCATACATGTATGATTTATACATCTTATACTTATTATGTTTATAGTTGTGCTTACTTCCAACAATTCTGTGAGGCAGGTTTTCATTATTTCAACTGTTTGTATGTCAAAGCTGAGTCTCAGAAGGTGTATATGTCAGAACTCAGGACGTGCCACTTACATACACTCATGCTGAGAATGGAAAACAAAATTTTCTAACTGAAAATCCAGTGAAGTGTGTGGACATCTAGCATAATCCAAAATGCAAAGTCTGACGTTCTCGGTGAACGAGGTCTCCCATGCTCACTGTCGGTACTCGGCTGCTGTCACCGTATAGGTTGCGGGGTGTTTGTGTTGACTCATATCAGCTACTGGGATCTAAGCAGGAGAAGTCATCACAGAGACTCAAGTGGGGCACATGTACAGAGAGTCAGCTTGAGGAAAAAGAGTGGAAGCCAGATACTTTGGGGCAAAGCAACAAACAGTTGAAAACAATCCAAGCTGGAGACTCAGTTCTCACCTAGATGCGGCCACCAACCAGCTCTCCAGTCTGGATCATGCCATCAGGACATGACCCTCTCCTGTGAAAGGCAGGATACCAGGCCAGGCTTGCATATGTCCTTCTAGTTTTCTAATTATTCAAACGTATGTTTGTCAACAATCTGAAGAATGACATTAATAAAGTGGCTGAAAATTTTGAGAGACCACAGTCTGAATCTTGAGGCAGATCTTGAGGCTACCTGTTTAGCTATGAGACTTCTGGGCAGGTTATATAATTCTTTTAAGCACTGGATTGTTCACTTAGGAAGTTAGTAGTAACTACTTTATGGATTAACTGAAAGGACTAGGGACATGCAAAGTGTCTCAAAGTGGATAGGAGACAGGCAATTATTGTGTGGCTGATCATTAAATGCTTTTGTGATTCAATTGTTTATCTAAAGAGTTCAGTGCTACACCTGAAGAAACCTCCAAATCTCCCTTTATAAATCATTCTCATCTTCTTAAGAACTTAGAGTTCATAACACACAGCTGTCTTTCTGTTTTATCCTTTCAGCAATTTAACGATCAAAGTCAGGACTTGCTTTTCTGTTGTCAAAAAGCAACCTGTCTGATAATCCTGCAATATCAGTGCCATCTCTCTAAGAAAAAAGCTCTTTTAACTGAAAGAACCTCCTTTTAAAAGCACAAGATTCAGAGAGAGACCCTCTTGAATTTTTTGTTTCGCTTTAGCAGAATCAATTCATGGGGACAAAGCTGTCCATTTGGGACAGGGAGAGAGGGAATTAGGGTTCAGAGGGAAGGATGGAGTGAGAACCTCAAGTGGAGGAGGAAGAAGCATGGACTCTACACTTCTCTGGTCTGTAGAATAGCTCTCTTCCAACCTCTTCATCTTCCATGTGGACCCAAGTCCAGAACCAGGTGGAAGATGCTTCAGCTTTGGAGATTTGGCTCAAGAGTTCAAGCTGTCATTCTCCTAGGAACCTATTCCTTAACCCTGGACATAACCTTGAACTTCCAGGACAAAGGTTATTTTGGTAAGATTGGTGTCACCTCTGACCTATTTATCTAAAAATTTCAAATGTAGTTCAAAGGAGATGAAATATATGGAAATGTTTTGCAAATAGAACTCTTTATGCAACAGTGAGATATTTTCAATATTTTAAAACACATCTTGTACTTTTTGCCAACTTCTTGCATTACCCAGTTTCTTCCAATAGTGCCAACTTTGGGGGGAACTCGTAAGATTAGACTTCATTATCTTTAGAATTTGGTGTATTTCTGGTGTAAAATTAGTAAGATTGTATGGAAATGCAAATATATGTAAATATAATGCAAATGGAAATTCAATGAGTCCTGTTGAGCTCTCTATAGAATACAAAAAAATAGGCATGGCTCCACTTACAGGAGCAAGCATAAGCCGAACATACAAATTTTATGACATAATTAATCATATGCAATATTATATCAGTGGTAAGCTAAATTTCCAGTAAATAAAAAGTGAATTATGAGGCACCTACACTTTTAATTTGATCAGCTGTCTTGGGGTTTGTGATGCATGTTATCAGGGAGTTGGGTGTGTTCTCTTGTATTGGAATTAGGACACATTGGAGTCAGAATGAGCAGCAGAAATAAAACCTAAAAGGGTTCCCAGGTAAGCATATGAAGTCTTTAATGAATGGTCTCTAAATTGCTTTGATCTGTGGTCTACTACAATATCTGTATCCTAATAGATCTTCCATCACACCTGCTGGTGTTTAGTATTCTGTAATAAATCATCTTGGACATATTTATTCAGTAGAGGTTTGATGATTACTTAATATGCACAAAATGGGACACAAAATATTAATACAAAGGGGAGGTCTTTGCTCCCATGAAGCTCTTGGATAACAGAGGCAATAAAACAAGAAGCAAATTCTTTAAGATTCATGACATAAAACCAGAATAGGTTCAGGATGGCTTTGAGGAGGTAGTGGTTTGGGATTGGGATATTGAAAGACGAATAAAAATTTTAACCCTGGTTTATATTTAGGATTTTGTTATAACCTCTTTTCAGAAAAAAATTTCAGACTAACTTGATATCAAGTGGCCTTCATGAAATTTCTGCAGGCTTGGTTTGCTCTTTAAAAAGAGGTCTTATTATTCAATATACTCTGTGGTCTCTAGATATTCCATTTATTAGACAAACAATTTTTATGGTTTTTCCAGTAGTCATGTTTTCGAACTCTGCAGAAGATGAAAGCCGAGTCCTTTGCTCCTGTAAAGCACGTCCCTACCAGCCTGTCTGACGCGCAGCACTTCTTCTCTGTGCTAATTGAGCAAGAATCCGCTCACCTCCACCACCACCATCTCCTGGCAGTTTTGAGATCTGTTGCTTTTAATACAGATCACATGCAGAGACTGAGCACCACCCACTGCATTTCTACTCCTGAATCTAAATATGAACATAATTTGATAAAAAGTTTTTTTCAGTTCTATGCAATCCGCTATCACCTTTACTATTGCTAATTTGTTGGGTGCTGTCATCTAGACCTCAAGTATTCCTTTCAAGTGACTCTATTAGAGAAACTCTCCATGAGACCAGGATCAAAAAGAACTTCACTGCTGAGTGACCTGTTTGCTCCAGTCATATAGAGAGTTAATTCAAGTAATCCCGTGGCTTATCTTTGCTTTGACTGCTGCGGAACTTGCACTCCATCTAGGACACGATTTTAAGTGCAGTGTTTCTGTGTGATGAGTTTACCCTTAGCTGCGAGTGACCTCCCCTCTTACATTTCTCCACCTAAATGCATCTTTATTTTTTATTGTCTTTTATTGAGGTGTTTTGACATAAATATGCTATCTTATTTCTACAATGAACTAAGCAGTTTGTACATACAACTATAGCTTAAATCTCACAAGTTTGCATTTCACTTATTTTTTATTTTCTCCCTATTTTGTTCCTTCCCCATTCTCAATAATTTATATCTATCTTTTGCCTACATCTATCATTTCTTAAATCAGAATGTTTTGATCAGATGAATAAGCCTTAATAAGGTATAAGCAGGCTTTCCTCTGTGAAGTTGATGGATATTTGTCCTGTTGTGGATTCAGGACCTTATTGCCAATACACAGTCTCATATCTGAAGAAAATGAAAGAGGATACTTTTTTTTTATCAAGAACAAATGTAGACCAGCCCTTTGGGACATCCAGGTACCAGGAAGATCTTGTGAACTGCTAATTGCTTTAAATACACATCTTGAAAGTGGTCCAGGGGACGATGAGTGTGTACAGTTTCTTATTAGCTGAATCAATATCAGTGCTTTAAAAATTGGCAAGAACATGAAGACCTTGAAGCTTCTTCTGTTACAAGGAAACCAAAATGGAATATTAAATATTTAAAAAGTAGGTCAGACTTAATAAATGCATTTTCAAGTAATCCAGCCTTTAAATTAAGCCACAGTATGGAAGAGATGGATTTGAAATGATCCATCTACCCCACACCAGTCTACGCCGGTGCTCTTATTATGTCAAAATTCTATATACACAGAAATAGCTTAATGAAAATGGACATCCAAAAGCCACAATAAGGACCCAGAAAATTAAATGCCTAATTCTCAGCAGAGGCAAATGCTCAAAGAGGGTGAGGACTATGCCAAGACTGGTGTCGTAAAGTCTGGGGAGTATGGTCACCGAGAAGAGCAGTCATAACAAGCACACACACACTGTCACCGAGCTGTCAGAATCCCCGTCCTGCCTCCACTGCAAAGTGGCAGGATTCTCCCCACTGTATTGAGAATGATGTTTTCCAGTCGCTGCTAACAGGCTCTGGGAATGGGGTGGGTTTAATACACCCTGGGCTCTGCAGTCTTTCAGTGTACCAGATCGGAGGATGTGTATCCTAACCTTTTCTCTGTCCCCATCGCTGGCACGGTGTTGCTGGCTGTGTGCCATGAAGGTCGTCTTCCCGGGGAGGATGGGCGGGCTGGAGCTGTCAGCGCCTGTCTCTATTTGAGGTGAAGACCAGAAGACGCGGCCGATGCTTGTCTCTTGAATAAAGCAGTAATGAACAAGGCATGGATCAACCCTCTGTTTAATCGCTACCAATCTCCTCCCAGTGCTTGGTATCAGGCCTGCCAGTCATGCAGCCAGCCCAGCTACACTGAGTTGCTTTAACTTTGATCAGTACGAGTACCTACAAAAAGTACCAGATTCATCTAATGAGAAATACTTCTGGAAATCAACTAGCATTAAGTATTTCTGAATTCTGGGTGCATGTTAGAACAATCAGGGAGTTTTTGTAATCCTGGCTTAGAACGAATTATGGTGAGACCTCACTCCAGAGCAGTCAAAACTGAATCTCTACTTTTGGTGTCCAGGCATCTCGTAGTTGGGGCTTCCCAGGTGGTGCAGTGGTAAAGAGTCCACCTGCCAAAGCAGGAGGCTCAGGAGACAAGGATTCATTCCTTGGGTCTGGAAGATCCCCTGGAGGAGGAAATGGCAACCCACTCCAGGATTCTTGCCTGGAGAACCCCATGGTCAGAGGAGCCTGGCGGGCTACATCCACAGGGTCACAAAGAGTCAGACACGACTGAGCACAGCACAGCATCCCTATGTGACATGCATCCCAGGTGACCCTAATGTTTAACCCAAAGTAAGAATATTTCACGCTCTATTCTAGTGAAGAAGGTCTTTAGCTTCTATTCACTTTCTGACATAAGAGTGGTATCATCTGCATAGCTGAGGTTGTTGATATTTTTGCTGACAGTCTTGATTCCAGTTCGTGATTCATTCAGCCCAGCACATATACAAAGACAGACTTAAACACTGTTGACAACTTGTCTACTCTGTAAGAATTATTTCACTTTGTAACCTACTACTGCAAAAGGTAGGCAGTCTATTATTTCCACTTCAGAAAACTCTAAATTTTCTAAAGCAGATCCTTATATTAAAAACCAAACAAACAAACAAACTTTTCCCCAACAGCACAGATTCTCTGAAACCACAGAGAACACATTTCCCCTCTTTTTCTGAATATAACTGTCAGTATCACAGCTACCTCGGGTTTCTTTTCACAGGTACCTCGATTTTCTTCTGCTTCCAGGCTGTGTGTCCAGAGGAATGGATGCTTCCAAAGAACTCTTGAAATGAACACTTAAAGTGAGGAAAGCCCTGGGTCTGATGGTTAAATGTCCTTCGTTACATTTGAGAACGGTGTCAGACACAGGAGAAAAGCCTTAGAAACAAACCAGCAAAAGCAAGAAGGCCAACCTTCCACAGGAATATTCCTATGGAACACTGTTTTAACTGAAATTACCATATATGAACTAGGCCACTAAAAACTCTGTGGCCCTGAACTGAAGTAATTTTTTTTAATCTTCCAAGTTAATCGCCCTGCTTGTTTCAAACTCTTGTCAACTATGGATACATTTGGAAAATGCAGAGATTCACAGTCCTTCCCTTATATCCCCATACTATTTGAAGCTATAATAAATTAAAAACTCTAGGACCAATGATATTCAGTCTTATTTGTACTCACCAGTCTTCCCATATTTTCAAATTTGATTTTAAAACATTATAGGCTTTATTTTCTAAAAGTTTCACCTTGGGGAAAGTGTAATAAGACATAAAGAGAAGCTGAAGTCCTTTGTCGTAATGCATCTTTTCTTTAGCTGGAAACAACAAGACGATTGTGTGATTTGAAAACAAACATTGACTTATGTTTAGAGTTTAATTATTTACATGGAGTGCACAAAACACAGATAGGGCTTATTATGATTATCATCTCACAGATGCGAATAGAAAGCTTCAGACAGGATAAAAATTTAAGCAACCCAATAAATGGTGCATCTGTATTGATTTTAATTATTTTAATTCCAAATTGATTAATCTTCCCACATTTTCAAATAAGCCAAAAAAAAGACATTTCTAATGAGAGAGCTATCATTCTCTCCTCTCAAACCTCAAATGCCTCCTACACGTGCATTCAAAAAGTGAGAAAAATAATTAATTGCTACAGCTTCATGGTGAGAGCTGTGAAGGATATTTAAATGAAATGTGTCTTTACTGAACTTCCTCAAAGCTGGAGTTATGACGACCCCTTAATATATTTTGTTTTCTATCTTTACATGCACATTTAATGTCCTCTACTAGGTCACTGATGACCACTGATGTCTAGAAAAAAGTATCCACTCATCTTTCCTTGTAAATTATGTATTCACAGATAGTCTCATTTATGCAGAACCTTGAATTTCAGAGGAGCAAGTGGTCCACAAATTCAAGGAGGCAGAGGCTCCCACAGAGGGCTTTCTGTTAAAGGGAGCATCTTGTCTACTTTGTCACCCACCTGTCTGTTTCAGCTGAGAAGTTCGTCTTTCCTGTCATCTTTAAACTACCATGAACTTTCCTGTATCTTTCATTAGATTCAAGATCCCAGCCACCAGGGGCTCTACCTGCTCACCTGTGCTTACCTTTTAGCCCAGGAACCCAGCGCTGGGTTCCTAGCACTGGGACCTGCAGTCGTGGACACTCAGTAACCACCTGTTAAACAAATAAATGAGTGAGCTAATGAACGTGCAAACTGGGACACATCACAGGAGTGAGAGAACCAGTGCTTCAGTGAGAACCCCGGTTGCCCTTTACTTCCATGAAGACAAGACTCCTGTCATAAAAGCAGAGTGCAGAGGACTCCAGCAAGGGAGAGGGTACACACAAAAGGCAGGATTCCAAACTTGAACGTGACCCTGATAAATCTCAGGTGGAAATGACAAAACAAAATTCATGATGAGACGTGCACATTCGTTCATTCAGTCACTCACAAACAGGTGCTGAATGGCGGCTCCATCACAAGCATGCCTCCATGCTCCGGGACACCCAAAGGGATTCCTGGAAACCAGACAGCTGCCATCGCCCATCTGACATCTGAGGGTACGGCCCTATCCCAAACCTACGTCGACAGGATCCTTTCCAGACAGGAAACAAAGCTCACTCTCTTTCTCATGGTTCAAAACCCAGCAGGACATTGGAACCAGAGGGCTGCGGTTCGCTGAGCTGAAATCTGAAGACAGACAAGGAAACAAAACTTCTTGATTTCTGAAAAAAAAATACGTCTGTACTGGACAAACGATTTTTAAAAACAGGGTGAAGGAATATCAAAAACCAAAGCAAACAAGTGTTGGTGACATATGAGCACAGACTAGGACGGCGTAGAGTACAACAAAGAAGCCACTGCTTGGGTGCAGCCGTGGTGAGGCGAAGGGTTAATCCCTGCTGCCCTGGGTGGAAGGGCAGAGGTCCTCAGAGGGTATCCCATTACCAATGCAATTGATTTTGTCCTGGTGACACTGTTCCGAGAACATGTGGTATGTGAGAGGTGAGTGTCAGGGGCACCTGTGTGTGTGTGTGAGTGTGCGTGTGCATGGGGGTGATGGTGGCCACTGTGTCCCTGGAACCACAGACCATCCTCGCCAGAACTGCACGGTAGGAGCCCAGGGCAGCAGCAAGTCTAGCATCGCAGGCAGAGGCAGGGCGAGGTGTCTTGCAGAGCTCTGAGACCATGGCTGTCACTCAAGGCGTCATTAGCAATGAAAGGGAGGTGGTAAAGCCTGTTGTGTTGTCATCACGCGGCGAGAAGGTTGGCTGCCAACCAAATTAGCTTGCTTAAGGAGTGTGAATCAAAATGACATGTAATCTGAATGTTAATGAAAATTTTCTCCTGCTCCAGGCTTCAGATCCCATCCAGAAAGCTGTCATCTGGAAGACATTATCTTCCTCCTCCTCTCTCTCTCGTTTTGATTTGCATTTCCAAGTTTACATACACTGTAAAAATAATTTTTAGCCAGCAGGGCTTGGACAACTGATGCTCAGTCAATTAGATAGCTGAGTCAGTGGTGGAGGACCTTCCCTGAGGAGGAGCGAGATTTCGAGGTAGAAAAATAGTTCTTTCCTTGCATGTGTGTCTGTGAACTATGACAACTCGAATCCCAAGTGAAAATACTTAGAGAAGATTGGTCCAAGCATCACGGTTAGGGAAGATGCATTTCCGTGTCCTCCCACCCATTAGAGTACAAAGTGTGTAACATCTCATGTGATAAGCTGTTAGCAACTCCTGTTTTAAAAGAGGTAACCATGTGGAACTACCTAGCAGTGTATTTATTTACCACAAAAGCCTCTATTAAATTGTTCAATATCAAGATCACTTATGATTTGCTATAAAATACTTCAAGAAATTTGAATAAAAAATAGTAAAATTGGACAACCAGAGAAAAACGGGTATGGGAGAATGCTAAAGCAATTTATTCACACACTGATCTATTAGTTATTTGTTAGTGGAGATAAATTAGAGTCAATATTTCTAAGTTAAAAATTATAGCAAGAAGCCTCCTTGATTAGCAGTCAAGGGCATGAGAGTGTTAGAACTTGCCCTGCGGGGTGAACTACATTTTTTTCTCCGCTACACTCAATTCCTGTGAATGTATAGAAGTTGGATTATAGGAAAGTAATTCCAAAGTTTATCTCAGAGAGAAACCATAATCAAGCCAACATTTTTTCCTGAGTCTTCATATCAAAAAATAAATGAAGATATGAAAAAAAAATGCAGTCTATTCTTATTCTACCCAATACTGTGGAACATTAATACATTTTTTTTTTTTAATGGAGACATCCCTTGCCTGGAAGAAAAGAGATCTGGTATTCCAGGTCTGCTGCTGCTGCTGCTAAGTCGCTTCAGTCGTGTCCGACTCTGTGTGACCCCATAGACGGCAACCCACCAGGCTCCCCGTCCTTGGGATTCTCCAAGCAAGAACACTGGAGGGGGTTGCCATTTCCTTCTCCAATGCATGAAAGTGAAAAGTGAAAGGGAAGTCGCTCAGTCATGTCCAACTCTTAGCGACCCCATGGACTGCAGCCTACCAGGCTCCTCCATCCATGAGAATCTCCAGGCAAGAGCACTGGAGTAGGGTGCCATTGCCTTCTCCAGGTCTAGTTCCACAATTATTATCTAGCTGTATAAATTTTGAAAATCCACTTATTTCCTACATTATAATATAGAATGCTATGAATAATTATTTTAGGTGTTTGTAATTCCAAAATACTGATAGAAAATTTAGGGTCCTTAAACTTGTATAATAATGATACATTATCACTTTATCATATACCAAGGACTGTTAAATATCTACTAAGCATTACTTCACTTAATTAAAATACCATCTTTGTTTTCAGTTGATAAAACTGAGGTTTAGAGAGTTCAAGTAACTTATTAAAAAGTGTAAAATGATAAGCAGCATATTTTGATTTGAGTCCAAATCTCCGTGCTTCCCAAATATATTTTATTAATGATACATTCTGCTGCCACCTTTAGTGGTTTACAAGCTTGCTGGTGTTTCCAAGGAAATTGTTAATATGTATTCTTTAAAATGTTTTGAATTGTGGCAAATTTGTTATCTGAAAAAAAGGAATATAAAAATCAAATTAATATGATAGATGGCCATGCTTTAAATACCATTTTGTTCAATATCTGTATTTCAGCATAATTCATGAGTTTTTTTTCCCCTATGGCCCTGGGGGCCAGTCTAAAACTACTATGATAGTAGTTTTAGTTATGGAAGCATAGGAATAATTATCAGCCATCTTCATGCCAGAACTGCACTATGAATTTTAATCCTCCCAACAGCTCTACGTAAAGAAGACAGCACTGAAGAGTCGATGCTTTCAAACTGTGATGTTGAAGACTCTTAAGAGGCCGTTGGACTGCAAGGAGATCAAGCCAGTCAATCTTAAAGGAAATAAAACCTGAATATTCATTAAAAATACTGATGCTGAAGCTGAATTCCAATACTTAGGCCACCTGATGAGGAGAACCAAGTCATGGGAAAAAACCCTGATGCTGGGAAACCCTGAGGACATGAAGAGAAGGGGGCAACAGAAGATGAGATGGATGACATCATCGATTCAGTGGACATGAAGTTGAGCAAACTTCGGGAGACAGTGAAGGATAGGGAAGCCCGGTATGCTGTAGTCCCTGAGGTCAAAAAGAGGTGGACATGACTTAGTGACTAAACAACAACCATAGCTTTATGCAATAAGTACAGAAATTTAAAAGAAAAAACTAAGATACAGCTGGGATAAATGAGATATATTTAGAATAAGCTGCTAGAAAAAAATATTCCAGTATGATTTTTTTGTCATTAATTTTTAATTAGGCTTTATCTTTTTAGGAGAATATTAGATTTACAGAAAAATTGGGATGATAATACAAAATTCCCATATAATCACACAAAGTCTCCCCATATTAATATTTTACATTACTTTTGCTACCTTTGTTATCACTAATGTAGATATACTGATAAAGCATTATTAACATAGTCCATATTGTATTCAGAGTTCCTTAGTTTTTACCAAATCATCCTTATTCTGTTCCAGAATCCCATTCAGCACAGACTATTTATCAATACAGTTATATTTATAATAGTTATTGAAAACCTCACTGAGAGCCAACTGTATGCATCATCTCATTAATCTTCCCAACAACCATTTGGAACAGACATGATTACAGTATCACACTCATTTTGTAGCCAGAAAACTGAAAGTTCAGACATCTGACAAATTTTTATAAATGATCTTCATTGCCATTTATCTCTAATTTTTTAAAAAAAATTCTCTTGAGACTTATTTGTCCCAAATGTTACTATAAAAGTGCTTTGTTTGATTTCCAGTTTTCTGTTATTGACTTCCAGCTTAATTCCAGAGAATTCTTACTCTTTATGATTCTTATTCTTTCAAATGTGTTGAAGTGTGCTTTATAGCCCTGGATTGGTCTTTTTTGGTGAATATTCTGCAAGAGCTTGAGCAGATCGTGTATTCTGCTGTTCTTGGATGAAAATGTTCTGTATCTGTCAATTAGATCAAGTTGATTAATGATGCGGTTTAGTTCAACCAAATCCTTATGGATTTTCTGCCTACTGCTTGTATCAATTACAGAAAAAAAGAGGATAGAAGTCTCCGATTTCCTTAGGGAATCTGCCCTTTCTTTTCTTGCAGATCTCAATTTTTGTCCCCCATATTTTGATTCTCTGTTCCTGAGTGCATACATTCTAAGGACTAAAGTGTTTTCTTGAGAACTGACCATTGCTTTATCTCTGTGACCTTTTTGATTATGATGTCTATTTTGTCTGAAACTTCATTAGCTACTCCAAATTTATTTTAATTTGCTTTTTCAGGATTTATCTTTTTCTCTTTCCTTTCTCCTATCTATGTCTGTATATTCAAAGCAGGTCTCTCATAGACAACCTATCGTTGGATCTAGCATTTTCACCCATCCTGACAATCATTGCTTTTTGACTGATGATATTCCCTCTCTTCTCCTAGCATATCAGCTATATATTTTTTAAAGTTTGAAAGCTGTGTATTTTTTATTAGCGTTGGAATATTTGTAAGATAACTGCGTTACACATTCAAATCCACATGTCCCTTTTGCCCAGCATCTGGTTGCTCAGAACAGATATGTCCCAGTGGATGGGCTTCTTCTCGAGGATAATAAGGTCATTTGTGCTCATACAGTGATGGTCAGCCTGCTCTTCCACAGTCCCCAGATGACCCCTGAAACTTATCAACCATTTTTTAACCAAGCTGACTCAAATCGTTTTGAGCTCCTGGGAAAACAGATCTTTAAGCTACAATATTTTCCTCAAATAGCCTCCTTAAAATCATTTTATAGAATATATGTCCTTATGTTTTGAATAAAGTGTCTGGAGATAGTGATCATATTTAGCATTATAAGGCTAACGACCACCAAACATTCAATTCAAAGATGGGATTGTTTTACTTTTTAGAAAAGTAAATCACAGTTCGCAGGAGTTGAGATGAGTTAGAAGTAAGCTGGTTTCATCTCATGTATGAGAAGAATAATCTACAAAGTGGCCATGAGATGTATAAGGAAATGCCGAAATTATTAGAAAGATATTCTTCCATTTCAATATTTCTATGGGTTTTGACTTCTTTATTCTCTTTACAAGTAAGAAACACTGTCTACCCTTGTAAAAAGTATCAACACAAAAGCAATCACTTTAAAATTCAATTCTGTGTAGATGAGGGACAGAAAAGAAATCCCTGAGGAATGTGTGTGCATAACATTTGACATGTTAATATTTTTGTGGGAATGCAGTTTCAATATTTTTTCATAAAGAAGCAATCTCTACATTCTAACAACTCATATCTGCGGCGATAACTGTGGAGGAGAAAACTGGGCAATTGTTAAAATAATTTGACCCTTAAAATCCCTGCTGTGGAAGACTCAAATTATCTAGATTGGTTGTCATGGAAACCAGTGATCAATTTAGATAGCCATCTCCACTGACAAAAGAAGTCTATAGAGTCAGAGCAATCATCTATGAGACTTTAGCCAACTCCAGTCCCTCCCCCAACCACACAACCTACACACACACCCACGTCCTCAGTTCCCTTTCCAGTTTTGAGTAAATGACCTCGCTATTTAGAACAAGAGAGAAATAGAAACTGGCATTCACACAGATGGACTGTTTTTGCCTGTCATCAGAGACCTGGCCTGAGTATCGATTCAAAGTGTCAGGAATTGATTATCAAACTGCCACTGCAGCCCCTTAACCTGGACTCTGCTTGTAAAAACAAAAGGTGAATATGCAACATTTCATGAGCCATGTGGGAGTCTGTCTTTTTTCAGTTTCTGCAATTAGAAATCCAAATTTCTACTCAGAGAAAAATTTAAAAGGCTGTCAAACATGAATGTTGTAAATGAGGTCCAAAGAGAGAGGAAAATTAACCTAATTGGCATAGAGCTGGGATAAGCGCTTTCTATGAGCACTTTTCCTTCTGACACAATGCTTATTTAAGCACTGTGGTTATGCCAGTCTCCTGTTTGTAACCCAAATCATTCATCTGTGTTCACTTTAAAACAGTGTTGGAAGATGCTTAACACATTTTTAGGGTACAGTAAAACAGCACCTGTGAGGTTAAAATTCTATACTTTTGTTTGTTGTAGTGATTCTCTATGGAACTAATTAGAGGAAACTTTAGATTTTTTATGGTTTTCCCAGATTATATACATAGCCTCAAGTGGACTTTACAAAATTGTTTGAATTGTAAGAACACTGTGTGTCAGCTTCTAAATAAATAAATAGTCTGATAAAAAGTATAATGGATTTTAGATGTTAATATACAGAAAAGAAATTGAGGCTGAATGAAAATAGAGATGAAAGTGTTGAAATTTTCATGAGAAAGGATGCCCTGGGTGAGGATAATGGGCTCTCTTCATTTGAGCAAGTCTTTTTGCCTCATTGTACAGATACATGAAAAAATCGGAAAACAGGCTAGACGTTTCTTGACAACTTTATTTTTAATCTATAGTTTACGACGTAGATTCTGTAAGCTTTTTAAAAGATGTGAAGAAGACAAAATTTATATCTCCCAATATACAACAGTGGAAATTTAATTAGGCTTATTTACCTCCTATAAGGGGCTTCCCAGGTGGCTAAAGAACCCAATTGCCAATGCAGGGGACATAAGAGACATGGGTTCAGTTCCTGGGTGGGGAAGATGCCCTGGAAGAGGTGCATGGCAACCCACTCCTGTATTCTTGTCTAGAGAATCCCATGGACAGAGGAGCCTGATGGGCTACAGTCCATAGGGTCGCAAAGAATCGGACACGACTGAAGCAGCTTAACATGTACACACTTTTAAATAGAGGATGTAAATGCTAAAGTCGTAGGACACAGTGTGCGTCTTAACTCAGTGTTAAATTCGGCGTCATATTTCCTGGAGACCCAGAGAAAAGTAACTGTGTCACCATGTCCCTTTGCTATTACCATCTTCTGATTTAAGGAAGAAATTAGATTCTCTAGAAAATGGAAATATTTACGTGGAGCTCAAATGCTCAAGATAAAAATGATGATATTGTACTGCATAAAGAGATAAAATGTCACAGTTCAAATAAATATAATACTATGAAAATGAAAAAAATAACATAAGTAAAAGCTAAGGATGTGATTTGAATGTCTCTATGAGTCACTATTTTCGTGAGGTTCTAAATAAGTAGACTTGTTTAGTTTCCTTATTTCTAGTGACAGAATAATAAAATCGGTGGACTATGTCCCGTAGTATGTCAATCTGAGAAAAACATTTTATGGTCAATGACTTTGACTTCGTAGTTACAGGAAATCTTCAGATTCATCGCACAGTTGCTCTTCCTTGCTAGACTTGTGTCTGACCCAAGATAAACATAGTTAGTATTCCTTGAGTATAAAACACATCTCAGAAGGGATGTTTAGGGTCTTGGCTCTGGAAAAGAAGAATTAAGCACATTTCCCTTTGCCTTTTCCGTTAAATGCACCTATGAACCAGGAACGAATTTCTGAGTCAGCTATTTGAGGACTCGATAAATTAAACCGTGGCAAGTGACTTGAAGAAGAAGGCCGGAATTGAAAGTCCAACAAAAAGTCAACCGACAGAATCCAGTTACCAGATAATACAGATGTTGTAAAGATGGAACAAAGACTTTAAACCAGTTAAAATGTTAAAACAACTACTGGAATATAATTGAAAACATTAATTTAGAAAGCTTTGCCAAAAAGATTTTAAAGAAGACATCACAAATAAGCAATTGCAATTTGGAAATATAAAATGTGATAATAAAAACTGGATGAAATTGATAGAATATGTAAAAGGAAGGAAAAAACTAATAGAAATATTTCCAGTGTGAAAAACTCTTGTCTTTATGTTTATCTCTATGATATTTCTCAAGAATACTGGTGCAGGTGCATTGCAAGCTGCCAGTAAGATATCATGAGCCTAACCCCCAGATGTAAGAGTCTGAGTGATTTTGTCTTTATTACAAATCAATAGCATGACACATTATTTTATAAAGTTAGAAAAGGTACTGCGATTCCCGAGAAAGTATTTCAAATACTGGTGCACAGTGAATGATCTTTCCTTTAAAAATATCATGACACCTCTAGGGAACAAATAAAATTTTCTGCATATTTTCTGGACTCTTACAATCTCTTAATCAACACTAGTTTGGAGCTGATGGATTTAGGATTAATTGAAAGGAAACAGATTATTAATGCCAGACATTCACCTTATCCTTATAGTCCAACAGGATTCATTTCTGAGATGAGCAAATTAAAGATTAATTCCTATGGCAGTGAAATACCCAGTCAGAAGCCACAATCTATTTATATAGCGCACCTTTCCATTTAGTCCAAAAGGCATGTAGATTAGCTAATGCATTCAAGCATAGACCAAAAAGTCAAGTATCTAACTGTTCCTTTTTCAATAACTCAATGGTATTCTATTATTTATCCTGGGATAAATTTCACCAGGGGTAAAATATAGGCCTAATAGTTCCCTTCTTCTCCAGGGAAATACAGAGATAAGCAATTTTAGAAATTCCTGTCTAAATGATGCACAAAATTTATTCCTATTTCCATTGTTCTAGCTCTTTGACTGGTGAGATGAACAGAATCTTTATGTTCAATGGGACAGGATTGATATGTGCACTCAACAGGGTTTTTAAGATAATTTGTAATGTACTTAAGAGAGGAACTAAATTTATTCTAATGAGACAGGATAGTTGGATAAATAGTGTATTAATCACAGTTCTCCAGAGAAATAGAACCAATAGGACATATATCCTCATATATATGAGGAGATTTATTATAGAAATTGGGCCACACCATTCTGGAGGCCAGGAAGTCCCATGGCCTGCCATCTGCAAGCTGAAGAACCAAAAAAGCTGGTGATGTAATTCAGTTCAAGCCCTCAGGCTAGTGACCTGGTGCAAGTGACCTGGGCAATGATCTAAGTCTCAGTTTAAGTCTGAAGGCCCAGGACTCAGAATCACCTAAGTCTGAGGGCAGAAGAAGATAAATGTTGCAACTTGAGCAGAGAGCAAATCCTTCCTCCATTTTTTTTGTTCTATTCCCAAGATCATTGTACGGGCTGATGCCCACTTGCATGAGTGAGGACCATCTTCTTTACTTAGTATACCAACTCAAATGATGATCTCCCTCAGAAACACCCTCAGAGACACATCCAGAAGTGATGTTTTACTGGCTATCTAGATATTACTTAGCTAGATGGACAGAGAGTCGCCCAACTTGTACACTGTGAGCTTCCATCCTTCCTAGAGCACTGGCAGTTGATGCAGTCAATGGTGGCTTTGAGAGAGCAGAACTTATTATAGTCTTCATGGTGCTGCTGCTGCTGCTGCTGCTGCTAAGTCGCTTCAGTCATGTCCGACTCTGTACAACCCCATAGACGGCAGCAGACCAGGCTCCCCCGTCCCTGGGATTCTCCAGGCAAGAACACTGGAGTTGGGTTGCCATTTCGTCTCCAATGCATGGAAGTGAAAAGTGAAAGTGAAGTCGCTCACTTTCATGGCTGCTAGGTACTTCCAACTCCATCCCGTCCTCTAACACACAACTGTTGTGAGTTGACAGATATCCATGCTTAGGAAGGATTGATGCTGAAGCTGAAGCTCCAGTACTTTGGCAATCTGATGAGAAGAGCCAGCTCATTGGAAAAGACAGTGATGCTGGGAAAGACTGAAGGGAGGAGAAGAAAGGGGCAACAGAGGATTAACTGGTTGAATGGCATCACTGACTCAATCGACATGAGTTTGAGTAAACTCCGAGAGATAGCGAAAGACTGGGAGGCCTGGCATGCTCCAATTCATGGAGTCACAAAGAGTTGGACACAACTTAGCAACTGAACAGCAACAACAATGAGAGGTCACACAATCCATCTAAGGTCACACTTACAGTTGAGTGATCAGGTCTGGAATCAAATCTTATTTAAACCCCATCAGAAAACTGTTGCTCCTTCTGCTCTATGGAATCATCTCTGTTTATTTGAGTAGATGACCCACGTGTATGACACAAAATCCAGGAAGTACAGTAAGATACAGGGGGGAAAAATCATTCCTTCCATGGCCCTATTCACTCTCTTCCCAGAGTTACACACTATTAATCAGTCGATTTTATATGCTACAGATACAAATCATGCAGGTATATTTACAAGTGTATTGACATACATAGGTTCCCCCCCCAAGCACAGTAAATCCAAACAATGACTCTTTTTCAAAATATCTTAGACTTGAGCGCAGGCGGCTGTGGAGCCGGCTCACTTGAGCGCAGGCGGCTGCGGAGCCGGCTCACATGAGCGCGGCCGAGAGGAACCACCTCACGTCCAAGAGACAGCGGCAGAGAGTCCCGGGATGTGACGCTGCAGGAACGGCTGAGAGGAGACACCCCACTTCCGAGGTCAGGGGCAGCGGNGAGGGGAAGGTTTGGGAGAATGGCACTGAAACATGTGCACTGTTGTGTGGGAAATGAAGCATCGGTCTATATTCGGTTCAGGATACAGGATGCTTGGGATTGGTGCACAGGGATGATCCAGAGAGTTGATGTGGAGTGGGAGGTGGGCGGGGAGTTTCAAGATTGGGAACTTATGTACACCTGAGATGAAAAAATAAAAATTAAAATTAAAAATAAAAAATAAAAAACAAAATATCTTAGAGCTCAGGTCCATATATCAACAATTATGAAGTTTTCTTGTTGCTTTTAATAGAGGGATAGAATTTCATTACAAAGATGGACCACAATTATTTAACTAACTACTACAAATTTCTACTTGTTTCCAACTTTCCCTCTCCTCTTTTGAGTAAAAACACAAAGAATGGCCTTTTAAACTTACTGTTATTATGTGGTTGGAGGATAGAAGCAAAGGGGAGATAGAATAAGGGAAGCAGTACCACTACTCGTGACCTCCTGTGTGTGTGTGCGTGTGTGTGCATGTGTGCATGCATGTGTGTGTGTGCATGTGTGCGTGTGTGTGTTAGTGGCTTAGTTGTTTCTCACCTTTGCAACTCCATGGACTATAGCCTAACAGGCTCCTCTATCCATGGGATTCTCGAAGCAAGAATACTGGAGTGGGTTGCCATTCCCTTCTCTACTTGATCTTCCTGACCCAGGGATTGAACTCCCGTCTCCTGCATTGGTAGGCAGATTCTTTAGCACTGAGCCACCAGGGAAGCCCTTATCTATGTGTGGTGGACATAAAAGTATCAATAATATCCAGATGACTATTATTTTAAAAATGGTTAATCAGAAGAAGCATCTGCATTCTGTGACCTGTGACACAATGAAGGGGAGTAATGGTCAGAATAAGATGGGTTAGAAAAGAAAGAGGTAGAATGATTTAGGTGACACCTGGCTAAAATTTGTTCTCTTATTCAAGAGATAGGCTGTTTTGTGTTTTTTTTTTTTTAATTGCATCTGAGTCAGTCACAATTAATTTGCAAGAAATATTTACACAACACATTTATTTTTAAAGAAAATCATGCAATCCATGTTTCAGGATTTCACTCACTAAGACAGTAGCAGTCAAGAAAGGCAGCGGACAAATTACAGCATCTTCAGGGCTATCTGCATAGTTAAGATAAAAGTCTGCATGGCTTAATATCTGAGGAGGTGAGAGAGAAAGGGACAGAGATGGAGATGCAGATGGAAAGAAAGAGGGAGGGCAAGGAAAACCCAAGTACGGAAATCGTTCTACTGCCTTGGTCATCCACTTACTGCTTGTGTTTATTTTGTAATGAATGTGTAGCACTCGACTAGTGAGATTTCACTCTTGCCATTGTTCAGTTCCTAAGTCATGTCAGCTCTTTGTGATCCCACGGACTATAGCGCGCCAGGCTCCTCTGTCCTCTGCTGTCGCCCAGCGTGTGTGTTATATCACTTTAGTCATGTCTGATTCTGTGCGATGACCCTATGAACTGAAGCCCACCAGGCTCCTCTGTCCATGGGATTCTCCAGGCAAGAATACTGGAGTGGGTTTCCATGCCCCCCTCCAGGAGATCTTCCCGACTCAGGCATCGAACCCACGTCTCTTACATCTCTTGCACTGGCAAGTAGGTTCTTTACCACCAGCGCCACCAGGGAAGCCAAAGTTTGCTCAGATTCATGTTCATCAAGTCAGTAATGATATCTAACCATCTCGTCCTCTGCCACCCCTTTCTTATTTTGCCCTCAATCTTTCCCAGCATCAGGGTCTTTCCCAGTGAGTTGGCTGTTTGGACCAGGTGGCCGAAGTATTGGAACTTCAGCTTCACGATCAGCCCCTCCAATGAATATCCAGGGATGATTTCCTTAAAGATTGACTGGTTTGATCTCCTTGCTGCCAAGGGACTCTCAAGAGTCTTTTCCAGCACTACAATTCAAAAGCATCAGTTCTTCAGTACTCAGCCTTCTGGATGGACCAACTCTCATCCTACTTCCTGAAAGACAGTCACCATGATGAGCTCTGTGTTTTTCCATGGGAATACTCACCATCATATAGGAAAGTATCACACAGTGAAGTAAATCATATGACTGTCAAATGACTATTCTTGCTTAACATAATTTCTGTGCATAAACGCTGCCTGATGCTGCTAGCCAGTAGGACTAGTTAATCCTAATAGCAGACTTTAGTGAGTTCAGCTGTAGCCACAGAGCTATAATTATTTATGGCACAGTAGTAATTAGAAGATCAGTTGAGAAAGTGAAAGTATAGGAAAACATCCAGCATATTTCACCAATGAACAAGAAAACAATCTTTTTTTTCAACCTTACTATTGGTCATTGTGTTTTATATACACGTTATTTCTTTGAGAGACTGCAAATGAACACTGCCCTGAGGATACAGCATTGCAGAGATGTAGCTAACATAATTCTCTGGCAACAAATTTAATTCAAAAGGATTAAGTATATTCATAGAATTTAAACCGATCAAATCACAAAGCCCATTTCTGAATTCATTTTCCAGCTAGCTTAATTATACAGCCCCCAGCTCTGACTTCTCATCCATTACCCAAGTTGTAAAAATCCAAGCCCAGTTCTACAAAGTATTAATCAACACACCTGATATAGGACTTGACTTTAACACACTTTACTATGGTCTCTGTGCTGAAAATCAAAGCAGTCACCACTGGTGATTTAGCCATAGTTAACTTAAAGAAACATTAATATATGGATTACTTTCAAAGTTGCACTGGTTGAGCAGACGAAACAGCAAAGCAGTTATAAGCAAGAAAAATAAAATGTGCTAGTGACTGAGCATCAAATGAGACAATTTTTTAAAAGCAAAAGAAAAATGTCAAATAGGAGAGGCTGCAAATAGAACTGTTTAAACGTGGTAAAGAAGATATAAAGCCACAGTGGGTTGTTAGGGACCCTCTCAAGAAAGACTCCACGAGGCCCCCTCCCCCTCCCCAGACGACCTCAGTGCATCTGGTGCTCAGATGGGGTTAAAGGTCAAAAGCTGGTCCAGTGCCGAGTGTCTATGTCATCTCACTAGGGAAATTTCCCGCCAAATAGCTCAATGACAGTGCATTACGCGTAGATGTCAACCACACTTCAGGCAAGTTAAAAAGATGAAACATGCAGTTAGTGAGAGCCTTGTAATTTTGCTCTGCTTTTTCTCTTGTTTGTGGCAAGCCAAAAGTGCATGACTCAATAGATTAGAGATTTCAATGTACAAAATTGTCAGATATCAGAAATTTGTGATCTACAGTTTGAAGAATAGAAGAAAAACAGTTTTGGAAAGGGATGGAATTTAATATCAATAAATAAGATTAAACATGTGTACAAACTGGTATTTTCCACAGACACATGACATTTGGGCCAAGTTTAAACTTAAATGAAATAAATTTTATATAGTTAAAATTTACATAGCACCTAGAGATGAGCTCAAAAGAACTTTCAAGATGTTATGGATTTTACTCTTATGTCCCCTTTTTATGACAAGCAGAGAAGCCTTAACATTGACCAAATACTTGCCATACAACAGAGAGCACTGTATTCAGTACCTTGTATATGATGGAAAAGAATGTGAACAAGAATATATATATTATCTCAGATGCTCGGAGAAGGCAATGGCACCCCACTCCAATATTNTGGATTTTACTCTTATGTCCCCTTTTTATGACAAGCAGAGAAGCCTTAACATTGACCAAATACTTGCCATACAACAGAGAGCACTGTATTCAGTACCTTGTATATGATGGAAAAGAATGTGAACAAGAATATATATATTATCTCAGATGCTCGGAGAAGGCAATGGCACCCCACTCCAATATTCTTGCCTGGAAAATCCCATGGACGGAGGAGCCTGGAAGGCTGCAGTCCATGGGGTCACTAAGAGTTGGACACGACTGAAGTGACTTAGCAGCAGCAGCAGCCCAGATGCT
The DNA here is from genome assembly GCA_006410615.1 of Neotragus moschatus. Classification (NCBI taxonomy): domain Eukaryota; kingdom Metazoa; phylum Chordata; class Mammalia; order Artiodactyla; family Bovidae; genus Neotragus; species Neotragus moschatus. The sequence continues at coordinate 172,243 of SJYA01001623.1, forward strand.
CAGTTATGTCCGACTCTTTGCGACCCTATGGACTGTAGTCTGCCAGGCTCCTCTGTCTATGGGATTTTCCAGGCCAGATTACTGGAGTGAGTTGCCATTTCCTCTTCCAGGGGATCTTCTTGACCCAGGGATAAAACACATGTCTCTTATGTCTTCTCCATTGGCAGGCAGATTCTTTACCTAAGAGCCATCTGGGAAGCCTATATATATATATATATATATATATATATATATACATGGGCTGTATCTGAAATCACTGTGTGGTACATCTGAAACACTGTGAAACTATACTTCAATACTAATAACAGTAATAATAATAAAATCGATCAGAAATGTCCATTTTACAAACCTGTCTCCTCTTTGATTTCTCTTCACTTTTGTTGAAATCATGTATGGATGTGAGAGTTGGACTGTGAAGAAGGCAGAACGCTGAAGAATTGTTGCTTTTGAACTGTGGTGTTGGAGAAGACTCTTGAGGGTCCCTTGGACTGCAAGGAGATCCAACCAGTCCATTCTGAGGGAGATCAGCCCTGGGAATTCTTTGGAAGGAATGATGGTAAAGCTGAAACTCCAGTACTTTGGCTACCTCATGAGAAGAGTTGACTCATTGGAAAAGACTCTGATGCTGGGAGGGATTGAGGGCAGGAGGAGAAGGGGACAACAGAGGATGGATGGCATCAGTGACTCGATGGGCGTGAGTCTGAGTGAACTCCGGGAGTTGGTAACGGACAGGGAGGCCTGGCGTACTGGGATTCATGGGGTCATAAAGAGTCAGACACAACTGAGTGGCTGAACTGAACTGAACTGTTAACCATAGAATGAGAAAACAATAAGATAATCTATTTGATATTTACTGTCTAAAGTAGGAAAGTAGATACATTTTTTTTTGTTTGTAATTTAGAGTCAAAAGTAACATTTAGTCCTGGCCAGGAAGGAGGTTAAGTCCGCTCCCTGGTCACAAGGTCCATGCCAGTTAAAAGGTAACCTCTCCTCCCTGGGCCTCCAGGAGGGACTGCAGAAGAACAGAACGCCCTCCTGCAGCAAAGCGTCCAGCCCCGCTTCCTGCCACTCCCTCAACAGTCTTGGTCACTTTTCTTTGGGAAACCAGCTTCCTTCCTCCACTTGCCCACCATTAGCAAACACTCGGTCTCAAATGATCTGAAAGCTTAAGAGATGTGAAAATTCGTTCTTTCTCATACAGAGGATAAATCAAAGTGGAGAAATTTCCATAATGGCTCCATGGGAACAGAGACCAGGGTGCCAGCTCACAGACTCAGGCAGACACCTCTACTCTGACTTCTTGTTTAGGTTCACTGGAAAGTGAGAGTGTTAGTCACTCAGTCCTGTCCGACTCTTTGTGACCCCATGGACTGTAGCCCACCAGGCTCCTCTGTCCATGGAATTCTCCAGGCAAGAATACTGGAGTGGGTTGCCCTTTCTCATTCTAGGGGTCTCCAGGGGATCTTCCTGACTCAGGGATCGAACCCTGGTCTCGGGCATTGCCTGCAGATACTTTACTGCTGGAGCTTAGATGGTTGTTGTTTGCTTCCATAACCCCAAAGACTTTGCTTATTCATTTACTCCTTCTGGTTTCTCCTCTACACTCTGCTTGTGGTAGTCATGGTAAGAATACGTTCTGTCTGATGAAAGCAAGGTTATTGGATGTAAAATATTTCTGTATAGATTTTATACCCACGTTATATCCCATGAGCATGAGGAAGAGATGGGTTATTCAAAGGTGATAAAAGGTAGGAACACAACTACATTTAATTCTTATAACTAAAGACTGGGGTATTCACCACACACTAAGACAAGAGGAAACTCACCTTTGAGATGTTGTACATAGCCTCAGTGGGACGTTTTTCCTATTCCTTCATTGTCTTTCAGTCCATATTGTATACACCATCCACTGATTTACATCTAGGTTATTTCCTCTCATTATCATCTGAATGGTGATTTAAGGAAGGCAGAATTCTATTAACACTAGAAAAACAATTTTTAAGAAATGTAAACATTGGTGAGTGGGTATGCATGCATGCTGCTCAGTCATCTCCAAGTGTTTTGCAACCCCATGGGCTATAGCCCACCAGGCTCCTCTGTCCATGGGGTTCTCCAGGCAAGAATAGCAGAGCGGGTTGCCCTTTCTCATTCTAGGGGATCTTCTCAATCCAGGGATTGAACCCTCATCTCCTGCATGGGCAGGCAGATTCTTTACCATGGATCCACCGGGGGAGCCCCAGACATTAGTATATAACTATAAATAATTTTGGAATGTCGCTAAGAGTCAGGCACGACTGAGTGACTTCACTTTCACTTTTTACTTTCATGCACTGGAGAAGGCAATGGCAACCCACTCCAGTATTCTTGCCCAGAGAATCCCGGGGATGGGGGAGCCTGATGGGCTGCCGTCTATGGGGTCGCACAGAGTCGGACACGACTGAAGCGACTTAGCAGCAGCAGTAGCATAAATAATTTTGGAATTTAAATAATATATTATTAAATAAATGTATCTGATTATATAGTTGATAGGTTATGGAGGATACAGCTTTTACCTTTCTTGTATTTTATAACTTATAAAAAGCATGAGTGATTTTACTAGGAGCTAAGAAAACATTATTTTTCAAAAGATAGCTGTCTTGAAAGGCAAATTGTTCACTTTCTTAGTTGGTTCAAATCAAATTGAAGCTTCAGAACACACTTTTTAGTTGAAAAATTATTGAACTTTAATATAATGTGTGAATATATATATATGACTATTAAATTCAAAGAGATTTGAATGAGTTTATCATATAGAATGCATATAGTGACTAACATGAAGGACTATAAGTATCTTCAGACAAAGATCTTTCAGTCAATGTCAGTGATATCTACTCACTGCTAGTTCCTTTACCCATAAAATGGAAATAATAAATCCTCATAAGATTACCGGGATAATGGAGTGACTTTAACAGAGGTAATATGAGTGAAGAGATTAGTCAAGTATTTGGCATATTATAAACATTTCGTATACAGAAGCTATTATTCTATAAAATGTGAAAAAGCATTAGAGAGGGTTCTTCATTTATGAATATCATGGAATAGTTTCATAAGTGATCCTGTGATCTTTGTGCAGGTTTCAGAAGTGTGAGTTAATTTTGGAGAATATAATTTCAGGTCTGGAAATTTCAGCCTATTTACCTGGAGATAGGCTTTGGTAATTTCCAGTAGATAGGTGTGGCCCAAAGGCTAGGCAGATGATCATGGCCTCATACCAGAGAATCAGAACGTCTGGGGGATGGACACTTACAATTTGAAAAGTATCTTCAATTTACTTACAGTTTATATGAAAAGATCGACTTAAGAGTGTGGACCCTTCCTACTCTTGTGTGTAAATGAGAAAGCGCAAACAGACATGTGTGTTGCAAACCAGGAATGGTAAGTAATGTAACTGAAGCCCAGAACTTGTTACAGCAATGTGGAAAGAGCATGCCTGGACTTAGAACTTCCGGTCTCCTCCGTCCCTCTGTCCTTTTAAAAGGACCACTGCATGACAGATGGATCACTTCCTTTTACTCTCCACCGACACTGTTTGCACTACTCTCACCAAGGATTTATAGATAGCTTTGAAAAAGGATGGTTTTTAAACAACACTCGGCTTAAATGAGCCCACAGTACACCTTTTGCTCTATTTTTCTAGGGTCATGGCTGCATCCTGAAACCACAGTGAAGACCTTGGTTCAACAGAGAAGAAGGACCATCTCTGATCTCAGTGGGGAGGGTTCTTTTTAATCACCACTGGGAGTAATTTCAAACAGCAGGTATTTTTAGCTTTATCTGAAAGCTACAAGAAGGGTGTGTGCTGCGTACCTGTGTGTAGATGGGTGTGTGTGTGTGTGTGTGTGTGTGTGTGTGTGCACTATGTATGAGAGAGAGGGACCTGGGTATCATGTGTTTACTTCACTTGATCTATTTTTATGCATCTGTATCCTATAAACTCTGCGAGTTGGTGATGGACAGGGAGGCCTGGCATGGTGAGATTCATGGGGTCACAAAGAGTCAGACAGGACTGAGCAACTGAACTGAACTGAACCGATCCTATAATCTAGACTTCCCAGGTGGTGCTGTCTATGGGGTCGCACAGAGTCGGACACGACTGAAGCAACTTAGCAGCAGCAGCAGCTAGCCGTAAAGAAGTTGCCTGCAATGCAGGAGACACAGGAGATGCAGGTTTGATCTCTGGGTCGGGAAGCTCCCCCGGAGGAGGGCATGGCAACCCACTCTAGTGTTCTCACTTGGAGAATCCCATGGACAGAGCAGCCTGATGGGCTACAGTCCACAGGGTCGCAGAGTCAGACTGAGCACGCGGACACATATTGTATAGTCTGCCAGATCACACAACAATTAGTGCAAGACGTAAACAGCAGAGAAAACTAAAATAGTCTTTTTATTAATTAAGGTGATTGTTTCAATGTATCCTCGTAGGTAGTAACATCAGATAATACAAAAAAACAATCAGGGAAAAAACTCATGTACTGAATTCAAGCTGTATGTCTGTACTGGGAAAAGACTGTCTTTTCCAAATTAGGTTAACTACCAGTAAATGCTCTTTTTATTCAAATAACGCTTGAGTACCTCTCTGTTTCCTCATTTCCTGAAAAACAGATTTTAAAAAAGCATTAGGCTCCCTTCCAGCAACAGGAACTCATAGGAAGAGAAACAGTCCCAATAATAAACTGGTTGGAAAAGTGACCGTTCTGCAAGGGGCTGCCTTCTGGTGCAAAAGCTCCCCTCCCTGTAGGCCGGTAGAACAGAGCCAGTGGAGCTCACTCTGTATTCAGGGAGGAGGGACAGAGTCCTCTTACCTCTGCACAGATGCTCACCTCTCAGGACTCACCGACTCTTCCACTGTGCAGTTAGTATTTTAATTGGATTTCTAAAAAGTGGCGAGTATCTCATCTATAAGATGGCATGATTTTGTTAACAAGACACAATCTTTAAGGAAAATAAAACAAAAACTAAAAAAGCAAAACAAAATAAACACATACATTTGACCCACTAGGTGCGAGAGGAAACTCCTCTTGTTTGGTCTTTCTTAGTAATCTGCTGATAAAAATATAAATATATAGAAGAAAAAGCTCCTCGCTGCAGTTTACAACAGCTTGCTGCTTCTGCTGCAAAGTTGCTTCAGTTGTGTACGACTCTGTGAGACCCTATGGACAGCAGCCCACCAGGCTCCTCTGTCCATGGGATTTTCTAGGCAGGAATGCTGGAGTGGGTTGCCATTTCCTTCTCCCTTACACAGCTTAATTGTCCGCAAAGCTGTTTAAAGGGATTGGAATCAGTCCTTGTTTCCATCCCCAGCACAGCTACTTTCTAACAAGCGACCTGGGATGCATTGCTGGATGTTTCAAGGTGCAATTTCTTCATCTGTGAAACAGGATGATTTGCAGGAGTGACTTTCCAGGCAGTGTTTTGCTGGAGTCCAGCTTCTGGATGCTCCCAGAGCCACCACGTGCATCTCTTTCCGACTGCCTTCTGTGATGTCACACCAGGAGCTGGAACTTTGCCCACGGTTGGGATTTTCATACCATAGAAATTGGCACCTGACCTGCCTCTTGAGAAATCTGTATGCAGGTCAGGAAGCAACAGTTAGAACTGGACATGGAACAACAGGCTGGTTCCAAATAGGAAAAGGAGTACGTCAAGGCTGTATATTGTCACCCTGCTTATTTAACTTATATGCAGAGTACATCATGAGAATTGCTGGNGAGGCCTGGCATGCTGCGATTCATGGGGCCGCTGCGATTCAAGAGTCAGACATGACTGAGCGACTGAACTGAACTGATTTTTTTTCTAAAGATCTGTAGTTAAACATTTGCCTGATTTAAAGGTTGTGATAAGTTATAAATGATGAAGATTTAGCATAGGTTTAATGATTTATGTGCCTGGTCACTCGTCATGTCCAGCTCTTTGTGACCCCACGGATTGTAGCCCGCTAGGCTCCTCAGTCCATGGGGATTCTCCAGGCAAAAATACTGGAGTGGGTTGCCATGCTCTCCTCCAAGGTTTCTTCCCAACACCAGGGATGGAACCCAGGTCTCTCACATTGCAGGTATATTCTTTACCAGCTGAGCTATAGCTGCCCCCTTTTGCCCTGATGAAATTAGCACTTGTTCTCCAATTCTCTAAACAACCTTCAGCTGACAGCTATATAGCTATCACTAAAGAGAAACCAAAAGGATTTGAGTCAGGGGGAAAAAGGGTACAAGAAAAATCTCAGCTGCATACTTAATGTGTATATGATGTGACCACAAAAAATTTTAGCCCTCCTGAATCTGTGTTTCCTCACTGAGAAATAAATAGGTAAATACTTCCTCACAAAGTTTGTGTAAAGAAAACTGAGAAAGCAAAATTAAAGGTCTTAGCTTGCAAAGCATTTCAGCTCAGTTCAGTTCAGTTCAGTCTCTCAGTCATGTCCTACTCTTTGGGACCCCATGAATCNCTCACTGAGAAATAAATAGGTAAATACTTCCTCACAAAGTTTGTGTAAAGAAAACTGAGAAAGCAAAATTAAAGGTCTTAGCTTGCAAAGCATTTCAGCTCAGTTCAGTTCAGTTCAGTCTCTCAGTCATGTCCTACTCTTTGGGACCCCATGAATCCCAGCACGCCAGGCCTCCCTGTCCATCACCAACTCCCGGAGTTCACTCAGACTCACGTCCATTGAATCAGTGATGCCATCCAGCCATCTCATCCTCTTCGTCCCCTTCTCCGCCTGCCCCCAATCCCTCCCAGCATCAGAGTCTTTTCCAATGACTCAACTCTTCACATGAGGTGGCCAAAGTACTGGAGCTTCAGCTTTAGCATCATTCCTTCCAAAGAAATCCCAGGGCCGATCTCCTTCAGAATAGACTGATTGTATCTCCTTGCAGTCCAAGGGACTCTCAAGAGTCTTCTCCAACACCACAGTTCAAAAGCATCAATTCTTTGGCGCTCAGCCTTCTTCACAGTCCAAATCTCACATCCATACATTACCACAGGAAAAACCATAGCCTTGACTAGACGGATCTTAGTCGGCAAAGTAATGTCTCTGCTTTTGAATATGCTATCTAGGTTGGTCATAACTTTTCTTCCAAGGAGTAAGCGTCTTTTAACTTCATGGCTGTAGTCACCAAAGCATTCAAGGAAGACAATTTAATTTCCCTGCCTTTTTTGATCTGGAGATTCCAGGAACTTCAAATAACTATAATGACAAAATGTAATGCGTTCCATGGTACTCAGTCTCAGAGATGCCTGTCAGGGTGCTATGTGTGTGTGCTCAGTCACTAAGTCATGTCCTACTCTTTGAGACCCCTTGGACTGTAGCCCACGAGGCTCACCTGTTCATGGGATCTTCAGGTAAGAATACTGGAGTGGGTTGCCATTTCTTCCTCCAGGGGATCTTCCCGACCCAGGGATGGAACCTCGGTCTCCAGGAAACATCACAGCTCTCACGTGACTCTTGTTCAGGTAAGTACTCTGTTCACTTGAGCACTCTGCAAATATGAGGCAGTGCAAAGCAGACAAAACATCAGATAAGACTTACCTGAAGGGAGGAAGTGTTTGCAGAAAAATTTAACTCTTCACCTGCCAAATAGCCACTTTATACACAGTAATAAAAAGAAGCAATCAAATATTGGCTATTATGACTTAATTACAATAGAAAGAAATGTAAATTTCCTTGTCAGTGATGCAAGAGATGGTGTTATGGTCTTTGGTAAATAAAAATCCATACATCAGAAGAATATGCTCTGTAAATACTGAATGGAAACTAACCAGTGATTTCTGGGGTACATGTTGCTTTAGGTTAAATATCTTGCATAATAGTAATTCGAGCTTATAATCTTTTTGCCCCGACTTGCAAAATCTGTGTTCTCTTTGCAGATGAAAGTCCTAGATGTGCATAGAGCAGTCATCTTATGTACAATCCCCGGACTCTTTTAAATTTTAGTTTTGGTCTTACATACTGTCACCCAGCCCACTCACTGCTTATTTGTCAAGGGCTATTTATAGAGAAATAAGGGGCTACAGAGAGTATACATCCTATTGGAAATTTGTAATAAAACAATCTAATCTACAAAGCCCTTTTCTCTTATGAAGGCATTTGGGGAGCAACATAAGGAAAAGACTGCATTAAAACTGAGAGAATATAGTTTCTAATCTTATTTGAAAAATTAGCTGAGGTCTTAACATAATAGCTGTGTTATTTTTATAGTTTTTCTGTTCTTGTTTTTCTTCATACATCCTACAGTCTCCTCAATGACTTCTAGTCATTTCTTTGTGCTGTTAAGTGTAAAGTGTTTCTAAATGTCTACATAAAGGACTGTTTGAGAAGGGTCATGCCATGCAGTAAATAACCATTCATATGTCGAGTAAGGATTGAAATGAACCCTACTGCTTAACTCGAAAAACCATCAAAGGAGGTGTTTCTTTTTTTCATTTTGCTCAAACAAGTTGAAAAAAGAAAACATCAAATTGATTCATATCCATCCCAGATAATCACTCATTCATTTCTCATTGTATATCCCAGTAACTGAGCCCCACCCCCACTCCCAGTTCCCCAAGGACAGCATCCAGAAGGTTCATGATCTCTTTGTGAGCCCCACGGAGAATCCAGTGTAGGCATGTGACATCACGGTAACTGTTACAAGGAAAAACTGCGGAAGATATTGGTTAAAGTCATATTAAATAAAAACATGTTACTTAAAATTGGAAGTCACTTAGGAATCTGCACAAGGAATAGAAAACACTGCAGGGATTTAAATAGAAAATAATGATCTTAGAAATAATGTGGTGGTTCAAAAAACGTTTTGGAAAAAAGTTTGGTGAGTTTCCAGGAATAAATTTCAGAGTGAGAAACACACCAGTGATCTCATTCAGGGAGACCATTACAAGAACTGTCGTGTTCAAAGACCCACATTGGAACTCTGATCTAGGAAACTGGGCAGCTAGACACCAGCAATGCGCACCACGGGGGTCACTGGAGCAGCTGCCTCTGGTCACTGGGATGCTTGAGTGTGACATCGCGTGCCCTGCAGAAAGAATGCTCACCTTGACAATGCTGCTAAAGTCTCAGAAGCAGCTCAAGGCTGCAGGTAGACACCTCCACTTCTTTATTCCTGTGTTCTGCTTCGTGAGAGCATCCAGAACTCAGTTGCAAGGGAACTGAGAATCCAGTTGTGGCTTTCTAATCTTTGCAGTAACCAGTAGGATGGGAATGGAAGGGACTGAAACTGATCCGCTGATGCGTAGCGTCCACACGCCATTTCCCTAGTTCAGCACAAGAGCATTCACATGTATCAGGTCTAATCTTCACAAACCTCCCTGTACTTGGAAACATCCCCTAGATATTCAGTTCAGTTCAGTCGCTCAGTTGTTTCCAACTCTTTGTGACCCCGTGGACTGCAGCACTCCAGGCTTCCCTGTCCATCACCAAATCCTGGAGCTTGCCCAGATACTGGGAATGAGATTTGGCAAAAAAGAAGGTGGACAGATTATGTTTACTGAACACCTACCTATGCCAGACACAGTTCTAGATGCTTTATATCCATTGTAAATCACAAGGATTTCCTTAATCCTTCTAATAGTTTAATAGTTATAAAGTAGCAAGATTATACAGACGATACTGAGGTTGAAAGAGATAAGATATAGTTACTTGTGTAACACACAAGTAGAAAATTTGCCATTCAAATCCTTGATGTCTGACAGTTAAACCCATAATCTTTTCATCAATATGTTTTTAAAGATACTTTAAAAAATGCTATTGTTGTTTCCTTTGTCGTTAAGCATACCATGAAGTGATCAAAATAACACATTGATTTATTGATAACAACTTCCTGAATAACTGCTCTTGAGTAAGAACATGGCTTTGTTCATTGATGGTTAATTCCCCTCTAGTCTAGAAAACACATTGTCTAAATAAATTGTGTGCGTGGGATCATAATTTTTATACAAACACACACATGTTGCAGTATGTGTTCTCCTGCCATTTTATCTTACACTCTGAGAATTGTTGTTTAGTCACTAAATTGTTTCCAACTCTTTTTTGACCCCCATGGACTGCAGCCTACCAAGCTCCTTTGTCCATGGGATTTCCCAGGCAAAACCACTGGAGTAGGTAGCTATTTTCTTCTCCAGGGGATCTTCCCAACCCAGGGATCAAACCCGCGTCTCCCGCTTCGCAGGCAGGGTCTTTATGAGCTACCTAGGAAGTCCATACACTGAGAATAGTAACTTTTAAAATATAGCCTTTATCTTACCAATAACTCTCAATTTTTTTACAGCAACTAAATAGAGTTAGATTATTGAAGTCCAGAAATATATATGTGTTAGATTTTATGTGGCCAAAGAATAATTTTATTTCAACAGCATCACTCTTACAGTGAGAAATGACTCTTCCAACCCTGACGGCAGAAGACTGAGAATGAGGAAATGTGACTTTATCTTAAAAACACGCATCTGACTTACAGAGAGAACAACATAGGTACCTAAGTACCTCTTACTCTAAGAAAGCATCAGTATCATTTCCTTTCTGGCCCTTGTGGGCTCAGCACACAGGTTTAGTGGTGAAACAAGTATGTGTGTGTGTGTGTGTAGTTGTGTCTGACTCTGTGACCTCATGGACTGAAGCTCACCAGGCTCCTCTGTCCATGGGATTTTCCAGGCAAGAATACTGGAGCGGGCTGCCATTTCCTTCTCTAGGTGATCTTCCTGATGCAGGGATCGAACCTGCATCTCCTATATTGACAGGCAGGTTTTTTACCACTGAGCCACCAGAGGTCTTTAAAAGAATAGAGATGAGATTAATGGGTTGAGGCATTTAGCCTCTATAAAAAATTTAAACAAACAAATAAACCAAAAGCAAAATTTGACAACTGACTGGGGATTTTATCTGGAAGCCTAGGACCCATGAACACTATACTCTGAGCAAGACAGTATTTTTATGAAAGAGCAGAGGTGAATGACCCATGAAATATGCAATCTGGACTGGCAGGAGCCCAGAGTCCTGGCTGAGAAGATATTAACACCCCTTTCCCAGGCAAGCTGCCAACTGAGTCTAACAAGGAAAACTTTTTTTAACCACATTGACAACTAGGAACAGTCTGTTTTCCTGATAACTAGCCTAGGTGTTAAGTTAGAGATGTCTAATCATAAAAGCAAGTAGTTGTATCATGGGAGAAAGATGGGCAAGACCTGTAGCTACACAGGACGTGGTACCAGACCACGCCCTATTACAAGAACAGAAGCAACCTTAGTTTTAATTCCAAGCACCTTTCCTTGCGGAAAGATTGGAGATCTGTTTTTCCTTGAGATGAAGCTTTGTTTTATTTTATTCTTCTGTTCCCTACCACCACCCACCTCAGCCCCACAGCATGCTCCAAAAAATTCTTTGCTGTAAGAAGTTCAGTGTTCTTATTATGCATGCAGTTTTGGAAATAATTAAGGCATGTTGTCTTAAGGTTCTCCAGAGACAGGAAAGCTTGAACATATGTATATATGTGAAGAGGCGGCTCCTAGGTGGCACAGTGGTAAGGAATCCATCTGCCAATGCAAGAGACCCAGGTTCAGTTCCTGGGTTGGGAAGATCTCCTGGAGAAGGAAATGGCAACCCACTCCAGTATTCTTTCTTACCGGGAGAATCCCACGGACAGAGGAGCCTGGTGAGCTACAGTCCATGGGGTCACAAAGAGTTGGACACAACTTAGCGACTAAGTACACACACAAAGATGTATGTGAATGAAGGGGAGAGGCTGACTTTAAGAAATTGGCTCACATGATTATGGAGATGGACAAGTCCAAGTTCTGCAGGGTGGTCCAGCAGACTGGAAACCCTGGACAGCAGTGATGTTTTTTCAGGCAGAAACACCCCCCCTTGCTGGTGGGAGAAAGGGGTCAGTCTGTTCTGTTTGAGCCCTTAACTGATTGGATGGGTCCCCACACACACCGTACAATGCAATCTGCTTTACACAAAGCTCATCAATTTAAATGTTAATCATGTTCAAAACACCCTCGCAGAAATGTCTAGACTAATGTTTCACCAAATGTCTGGGCACCGTGGCCCAGCCAAGCTGACACATTAAATTACCCACCACACATGCTACCAATAAGAATATTTTTGATAGTAAAACTGGGTTAGAGTAATATCTGCATGAAAAAGTAGCTACTTTAGGGTAAAATGAAAATATATGCAAAAGGAATTAGCACATTCCTTAGATTATTGGACCCAGTGCGAAGCAGAGCAGTGATTGGTAGCTGGGTCACCATGCTGGCAAGCAAAATCGGTACCATGTTCATCGAGCTGTTGACTGGCAAAAAGGAAGAAAAAATCATGAAATACTATATAAAAATAGAGGTTATTTTCTTAAAAGAGCTCATTAGGCAAGAATGCTTTATTTAAATAGAAAAGATTAAAATCTTGTTTCTTTAAACCTTTTTCAAACTGCCCTGAAGTTTTTTGGACCTTCTGTAACTGAAGCTATTTTTATAGACTCATTCCACAGAGCTAGCAGAAGGGAAATATAGTTATGTAAATATAGAGTCAAGGTAGTGAAAATTGTTGACTGTGAACATTGGAACAGCCTTACATAACACATAAGCTGAATCCCTTCTTCTAAATGAAGAGTAAAAGGCTCATACAGGTGAAATGACTTACTTTAGCTTACATAACCAGATAATTTTAATTATACTGATTCCTAGTTCGTACTTTCTTCATTAAACCTGAGTTTTTACAAATAAATCTCTAGATCGAATATTTTTAAATAATAATGCAGACACTATTCTAGGTAAATTGATTGAAGGAACCTATATCATTGCCTCTCCTGCCCTGATACCTGACAAAATGAACAAAAATCAAACCAGTAGGATCCAGTAAAATACTATAAGAAAATGAAGGGAGAGGAAAGCAATGGTCTTTAGAAAATCCTCCCAGAGAAGAAACAGTCTTGATGTGGCTCAATACTATTTCCTCCTGCTCCCATTTTAAAAAGCTCTTCTGTTGGAGAGGAAAAATGTAAAATATCTTGAACTTTGAAAGGGGAAAGGAAGAGAAGGAAAGGGAGGAAGAAGAGGAAGAAGCACAAGAAGGGGAAGAAGAAGTGGGAGGAGGTGGGGAAGGGGGAGAAGAGGAAGAGTCCCAGCACCAAACGTTTCCCTTGAGAAGTTCAGATGAGGCAGGAACTACCTGAGAGCCTTATTCCGCGCCAGGTCGTCCAGCTGAAATGGGAAATAATCAAAACTCTCGTGGGCTTAGGGGATGCTCACAGCTCTGAGGATTGAATTTTGACAAAATGTGTTGGAAAGAATCTCAGAGGGAGAAGGCAGAGCTATATACTATCTGAGCTGCCGCTCAGAGTGCCACCCTTAACCCCTTCAAGCGTGTATTGAGAGGGAACCAGAAAATGAGAGGAAAGGGAGAGTCGCCCCATATCAAAGAATGGCCAGAGAAGGCTAGACAGAGGAAATGACCTACGCACACCGGCCAGAGAGGAAGCAGACTGCCTTTGCTTTATTTAGCTGAATGCCTGGAGTCTCTCCCAATTGATGCTTTTAACTTGGTTCCCATCCCTGTAGTTCTTACGCTGCCAGAATTTTTCCTCTAAATGTTTAGGTGCTCTACTATCCTAGAACTACAGTCTTCAATCAGCAAATCAGACCCTAAATAACCCGGATGGGGACTACACAGGATCAGATGGTTGGATGGCATCACCGACTCGATGGACATGAGTTTGAGTAAACTCTAGGAGTTGGTGATGGACAGGGAGACTTGGCATGCTGCAGCCCATGGGGTCGCAAAGTCAGACACAACTGAGTGACTGAACTGACTGATAATCTTCATACGTTTTGCTGGTAAAGTTTTAAGCCCCTACCACTCCAACACACATACATATACACTCACACATAACACGCACACACTCACAAATACACACATATATACACTCATGCATAACACACACACGCACACACATACACACATATGTGCACGTGCACACACACAGACTCACACATACACACTCACACACTCCCAGTCCCATCATGGTCACACGTATTGGCAGTGCCTTCAGGACAGGAAACCACAGCTTCAGAATTGTTACCTTTTCTACTTGCTGGTTTTTCAAATTATGCCTTCCTCTATCTTGGGTATGCTTTTGGAATTTTACCAGTTACTGTAAATCAGCAGGTTGGTATTTTTTTAATACACTTGGAAAATTGCAGCCAAGATTCTTTCAATCATTTTTATGCCCCGTTTCTCTAGGATGATAATCTGAATTTTTTAGGCAACTTCCAATTCTTTCTTGAAGTTCTTCATTTCATCACTCATTTTACGTATCTTTTTAACCTCTGGGTTACTTGGGGTCTGACTTACTGATTCACTGATTTTTCTCTTAGCTAGGAGCTACACTGTATTTCTTCTTCATATTTCTCAAAAATCTTGATCGCATGCTGGACCTTATCTCTGAAAGTACAGTAGAATTAGCAGCAAAAAAGAGCATTGAAATGGATAGCAATATGCACATTTTAATGATCTTTATCATTCATTCAATGGACATTTATTTAAACGTCAGGGTGTAAAATTCCCTTCGTATAACAACACTCCAGGTGTTCAATGTCCAGTGTCAGAAATAAGAGTCTCAGGATTCCCCCTGGTGGTCCTGTGGTTACAAATCCACCTGCCAATGCAGGAGACATGGGTTCGATCCTTGGTCCAGGAAGATCCCACTTGCCTCGGGGCAACTAAGCCTGTGCCTCATAGCTACTGAATCCACACGCCCTAGAGCCTCTTCTCCACAACAAGAGACACCACCACAATGAGAAGCCCTTGCACGGCAATGAGGAGTAGTCTCTGCTCTCCATAACTAGAGAGAGCCCACATGCAGCAGTGAAGACCCAACATGGCCAAAAACAAATAAATAATTGAAAAAAAGAGAAACTATGGACTCCAAGGAAATGATTAAAAATAAAAGAAATGCATGTCTCCAGTGCAGGTGAACAAGGAGCTGCAAATGCCTTAGGGGGGACTTCAAAGACTCAGAGGAAATCATGTGGCAGTTATTTGAGTGCATCAACATTCCTGTGTATCATCATCAGCTTGCTCATGTCTGACTCTTTGCGACAACATGGACTGTAGCCCACCATGGAGTGTAGCCCACCAGGCTTCTCCATCCTCTATGGGGATTCTTTAGGCAAGAATACTGGAGTGGGTTGCCATGTCCTCCTCCAGGGGAATCTTCCCCACCCAGGTATCAAACTCAGGTCTCCTGCATTGCAGGTGGATTCTTTACTGTCTGAGCCACCAGAGAAGCCCAAGAATACTGGAGTGAGTAGTCTGTCCCTTCTCCAGGGGATCTTCCCCACCCAGGAATCAACCCAGGGTCTCCTGCATTGCAGGTGGATTCTTTACCAACTGAGCTACCAGGGAAGCCCCTTTCAAGCATCAGGCTATCTTAAATCAGGAAGCACCTCCACATAAAACTATATTTAAGTGTATAGTTCACAAAATGTGAGAAAGACACATTTAGTACTATCTCCACCCTGAGCTCTGGCTGTAGGGTGCAGAGCTCTTTAAGGAAGGAATCATTGATATCAGCAATGTTTTGTTAAAAGTTAGACTGGCCCAGGACTTCTCTGGTGGTCTAGTGGTTGGAAATCCACTTGCCAATGTGGAGGACATGGGTTTGATCCCAGCTCAAAGAAGGTTCCACATGCTGTGGGGCAACTTAGTCCAGAGCTACTGAGGCCACACTGCAACTGAAGTCCATGGGTTCCAGAGTCCACGTGCCACAGCCACTGAAGCCTGTGTGCCCTACAGCCCCTTCTCCACAGCAAGAGAAACCACGGTGATGAGAAGCCTGCTCGCGGCAACTAGAAAGTAGTCCCCACTCTCTGCAACTAAAGTGAAATGAAGTCGCTCAGTCGTGTCGGACTCTTAGCGACCTCATGGACTGCAGCCTACCAGGCTCCTCCATCCATGGGATTTTCCAGGCAATAGTACTGGAGTGGGTTGCTATTGCCTTCTTTGCAACTAAAGAAAGCCCATATGCAGCAACGAAGACCCAGGGCAGCCAAGCTTAAATAAAATTAAAATATTTTTAAAGTTAGATGTGTCTCCATTTGTGTGGAAAGTAAAATTCAATTTCCTATAAAAAATGCCCAAAATATTTCAATGAATTTATATTTTATGTCTATAGTATTAAGAGTTAAGGTGTTTTACTACTAAAACTAAAGACTAAAAAGAAAAAAAAAATCAAAATCTGTCCTGTAGATTAACACCTTAGCTTTCACAGATTTCAAGGGATCTTTAATCCAAAGAAGCAATCTAAGTGGGACCAGAGTGCCATTTTATGATGAATCCATAAAAATAAATCTCTAGTATGTTTGCACGATTGGACACTGGGCTTTTCCTTAAACTCCAAAATCAAATGGTAGGTCTTATGATACTGTTCAACCTCATGAGAAAAGAAGAATAAAGAGAAGCAAAGAGAAAATGAAAGATGACTCTTGGTAGAAACCAGTTCCATACTCTACCAGATGCTGTTAAAGTAACTCTGCCTTTTATTTTCCCTAAATTTCTCTTTTATACATTTACCTACCTAGTATTTATCTGCTGCTGCTGCTAAGTCACTTCAGTCGTGTCTGACTCTGTGTGACCCCTTAGACAGCAGCCCACCAGGCTCCTCTGTCCCTGGGATTCTCCAGGCAAGAACACTGGAGTGGGTTGCCATTTCCTTCTCCAATGCATGAAAGTTTAAAGTGGAACTAAAGTCGCTCAGTTGTCCCTGACTCTTAGTGACCCCATGGACTGCAGCCTACCAGGCTCCTCTGTCCATGGGATTTTCCAGACAAGAGTACTGGGAGTGGGTTGCCATATTTATCTACCTAGTATTAATAATTTGAAGTTTATATTACATTTTTCTTTAGTCGGTTTACTCAAAAATTTTCCAATCAAAACTAAACCAATTATTTATTAAAAATCTAAGGGATGAAGTACACTTTAATGACTTTTACCTAAAAGTATTACAAGATAGTTCAGAATATGTTAAAATCAAAAGTTCTATGAGTTTTGATTTGTACAATGATACTAAAGATAATGAGTACTTTGTGCAAGAGCTTATATATAACTGCTTTTCCAAAATACCTTTTACTCAGACCTGACAATGTTTGGCTGTTATATGATGTTTACAGAGAAAGTCTTAACTTATATATTAATATAGAATTAGGTTGACACATATAAAACACATTTGAATGCATATTCTAATTTCAAGGAGGATAGAAGAATCATTATTTCCTCGGCAAACAAAAGTACTTCCCCAAGATTTCCCATTATTTTAAACAAGGAAAGATTCTGTCAAACTTAAGGAATGTTTCTCAAAGCATAGATAGACATAGCAGATGCCATTCATGTTCCAGGAAGGTGTGAGTTTAACAAATTACCAAAACAGCACCCCGTTTGAGTGTGTTATGTGTGTAAGATGCATGGACAGTGAGAACAGTGTCTGAAGAGTTTTACCAACAGTCTGAGTTGAAGCAAATGCTTCACATATTGTGATCTCAGGAAAACAGAAGCAAGCCTTTCTCAAATGAACTTGCCTCCACATGCACGGAGCAGTATGTGAACTGGAGAAGCAGGAGGGCTTGTCCATATCTCGTCTTTCTGTATTAGTGGGGTCTGTTTACTTGGAGACACATTCATGCCAATCAAACGTGTCTGTCGTTCAAGTCACAGTGAAAGAGGAATCACAGTTGCTCACTTTGTACTCAGAAATCATCCCTGTGGTGCCAGCTTCTGAAGGAAGCAGACTAGGTTTTTGGCTTATTCCAAAGAGAGCAATTGTTCAAAGAAAAACGTTAATGCAAAGCCTTTAGGGTCATGTTATGTAAATAAGCAGTAAGACTGGAGCTCCGGCTCTTTTTCTCTTCATTTCCTTAGCTCTGTGATTTTCGCCTTGAAAGTTTTTACTTCAAGTTTCATATAGGCTCATTATTTTTCCTTGGTGTTTTCTTTAAGATGCACAGCAGCTGCACAATATTGATAAACTCTAAGAAGGATGGTCTATGCTGCATTGCCATGGCTTCAATCTAAATGGACCATAAATAGAAACTCTACATTCGCGTGATTTGTGGTGCAAAATCTTCACCTCTATTTTATATTTAAAAAATTCAGAGTCTTACATCTCTATACAATAAGTCTCTCAGAGTGTCTTTGCTGCTGCTACTGCTGCTAAGTCACTTCAGTCGTGTCCAACTCTGTGCGACCCCAGAGACGGCAGCCCACCAGGCTCTCCCAACCCTGGGATTCTCCAGGCAAGAACTCTGGAGTGGGCTGCCATTTCCTTCTCCAATGCATGAAAGTGAAGAGTGAAAGTGAAGTCGCTCAGTTGTGTCTGACTCTTCGCGACGCCATGGACTGCAGCCCACCAGGCTCCTCCGTCCATGGGATTTTCCAGGCAAGAGCACTGGAGTAGGGTGCCAGTGCAGAGTGTCTTTATTCTAATAATCTCCACATTTAGTATACTACAGTTGAATTGGATGATAAAATTTCAGTCTCAGAAATGATTAATAATTAGTCAAGATGGGTCTAAAACAAATTCTTCCTCAGTAATGTCATTCTTTTTTTTTTAAGTTCTTGTGTCTTTCAAAATAAATCCAAACTGTCCATTGAGATCTTATTAAGAAAACCATATCAAGAAAGGGACAGAATTGCCAAGCATAAAATTATGGGTGACATCACAAAAGAGAAAGGCAATGATCTAAATTTCCAAAGTGAAATCAAGAATAAGATTCACTTAACAGAAACAACATAAATGAATAAGGAAGACCTGGGGAATATCTGCAACAAGTATTTAAAGGGAATTTTTTTTTAATTGCTCTTAAAAGGAAACACACAAAAATGCTAATAGAAAAATGGACAAATGAGACGTCCAGCCAGTTTACAACAGAACAGGAAGTACAAACAGTAGGTGTATAAAATTCTACAAAGTCATCAATATTCAATGCCCTCTAAGACAAAACACTGTTAGCCACCAGTACCGAGGTGCAGAAGGACAGACACCATCGTCCCTGTCAGTGAGACCATCAGAGTGATTTATATATCCTTCTAAAGGAAAGTTGCTAATGCATATTACAAGCTTACCAAGATCATCCTGAATACTCGTGGCTTTACATAATCTACATAACAACTCTGTGAGTTACTGACAATCTTGCCTTTGTGGTACCTGTGATGAAATGGACACAGACGGTTACACTGTTGTCCAAGCCACAGGAGAAGGGGGCCGACAGCAGGGACAAAGCTGGGATTTAAATACAAGTCCTTGATTCCAGAACTCATGCTCTAAATTCCAAACTTAAATGCCTCTGAGAAGAAACAGGAATTTGGGAGTGGGCTGGGGACAGTGTACTAGAGTCAGACAGAAGGGCTTTTCAGAGATGGGCAGCTCTCAGAAAAATCAGACAAGACAGAAGTGCTTTGCTGGGGTTTATGAGACAATCAGTGGCTGCAAATGCCCAATCCACTTTTACTGACATGCAGTTTAATTTTCAGTTTTAAGAGTCGCATTGTTTTCTATCTCAGGTGTTGTCCTAACAACCATGTTCGTTTATTAACAATGCTAACAATGCTCTACAGAATGAAGGAACGGGAGATGTGCTTGCTTACTCCCTCAATTTCATCAAGGCTTTCAGTCACTCAGTCGTGTCCGACTCTTTGCGACCCCATGGACTGCAGCACGCCAGGCCTCTGTCCATCACCAACTCCTGGAACTTACTCAAACTCATGTCCATTGAGTCAGTGATGCCATCCAACCATCTCTTCCCCTGTCGTTCCCTTCTCCTCCCACCTTCAATCTTTCCCAGCATCAGGGTCTTTTCAAAGGAGTCAGTTCTTCGTATCAGCATCAAGGATTTAGGCAATAATTATTCATTAGAATAATGAGCTCTTCCTAAAGCACTTGGACGTTTGTAGTATTTTTTTAATAAGATGTGTGCTGCAGGAGGAGGATGAGCCATTGCTCCTTCAGCTCTTCTGTCTTCACCCCCAGAAGAAAGGATGTCCTTAATAAGTTCACCCATCTCGGGGAAGTGGCCTGTGCCACTGTTGTGTTCAAGGCGTTCTTCCTCACTAGAGTGGTGATCTTCAAAGGCACACGGGATTTCACTGAAGATAGACCCGGCAGAGGAGTCCTGAGGGACCCAAAGCCCTGGCATAACTATTTAGGATAGAATTCCTTACTCTGCAGGAGCAGCGAGAATGAGGCGCACAGGAAATGAGGGACTTTTAAAAGCATCAAAGACATCTGATACCTTTGGCTAATGTCACTTGGGCATCATCTCACTTTACCTAGCAGCAAAAATCTACCTAGTCATGTATTACTTGATATGGTAAACTATGCATGCCATTCAAGTCAGAAAATAGTAATTCTATGAGCAATAAGTACACTGAGCAGGAGAGGCAGGTGTGAATTTTGATGTTGCAAGTTCAGGGCATCTTGTTGACTATTCACTGAACAGAACAGTCAAGCTTTACCTTTTCACCTGTTTCATTT
Source organism: Neotragus moschatus (assembly GCA_006410615.1). Lineage (NCBI taxonomy): Eukaryota > Metazoa > Chordata > Mammalia > Artiodactyla > Bovidae > Neotragus > Neotragus moschatus. The sequence continues at coordinate 192,792 of SJYA01001623.1, forward strand.
TTTTTAATGTGTGCCTGGGAAAAAAAATCTTCAGGCTTAACCATTTTCTTCTTGTTTTAGAAAAGATGGAATAGACATGCTTTTCATAGTTTCCTGGGAAGTGTAACTCGGCTACCATTCTACAACGTTAGTTAGCAAATCAATGGCAGCCTCTCCTCACACACCTGCCCTCACACACCTGTTGCCATCTATGTTTGTGGTTCACTGTTGTATGGGTGTAATTTATCTATTCATTTTTCAATTAAATAACTACGGCCTGTACATGCACTGTGTGTGGATACAGAAATCAAAGACTTCCTCCCAAGTCTTCTTTCCAGGGCTCATTTTTAATAATATAAACAATCTGAATACAAGGCAGAAAGTGGCTTGTGACATTGACTAATAAAGAATAACTTTGTGAATATCAAGGAATTAAGATATAAAATCGTAGCGTCTACCTGACCGCTGAGACTGCATGTGGGCAGCACAGTCAAACCCCCGTTTGTATTCACTGTGTGAATGAGCAACTTAATGGCAGGAAGGTGTTTTGAAAGACAGATGGAACAAAGTGCATTAAAGCAGTTCATGCACAGCGCAGAGTAGCTGTTTCAGAAGCGCATGCTCTTTTGTCTCCATCCATTTCGCATTGCACATACTTTAAAACAGGCTCGTAAGCATAGTATTAATAGAGGCACCTAGACCTTTTCATGCATTGAAGAAAATACTTCTGATTTGTGAAAATAGGTGTGCATTTCTGTGCACACCCCCAGGAGAAAGCAGAACACTAATGAGGCAATTTAATTTGCACTTACAATGTACTTAATGTATTGGCATTTATAGAAATTAGTACAACTCATAAGGAATTAAGTGTAGATCATGGTTGTATTGACAGCCCCCAATCAAAACAAGGTGAATGTTTGGTCTTTTTTTTTTAAATTAAAGAATAGTGAATTAATTAATGTTGTGTTAGTTTCTGCTGTACACTAAAGTGATTTAGTTATATACATACTTATATATATTCTTTTTCATGTTATTTTCCATTGTGGTTTATTACAGAATAGTACATATAATTCCCTGTGCTGAACAGTTAGGACTTTGTTGTTTATCTAGTTTATATATAATACCAACCTGAAAAGTTTAGTCTTGAATGAAACCCCTCATTGGCTCCCTGGATAAACTGAGGCTGATGACCAAGGCATATACAGGATTCCTTGGTGGTGGGCGCCCTAAGTGGGTTCCAGTCTTTAGAACTTTCTGACATTCTTCATACGTGTCAGGTGGCCACAGAGTTCTTCTTCCCATCTGAGGAAATCCCTCTGTCCTCTCTCCCCACAACTCAGTCTCCTAGTCAACACTCACCTGTCTCTTATACTTGGATCAAAAGCTGCTTCATTCATGAAGACTCCTGCTCCAGATGTTTGATAACTGTAAACACTTTCTTCAAAGAATGTGCATCACGTTATTAAACATGGGAGTTTAGAGCTTTCTCTTTCTTCCCCTTTGAAGGAGAGCTTACTCTGTGTTTCTTGTTTGTAGCTGCATTACCTGTCATGGGACCTGTGCACGTAATACGCTCTGAGTAATAACTGAGAAGAGTGGATGGCTAAAGGAGTCAATGGATGGATGAATCAGTGCATGAGGGCTTTCTTGGCATGTACAGAATGAAGACGAGGTTGGGGAATGAGTGGGAGAGAAACATGATCTTTTAGAGTTCGCTGTAACAAACTTTTCCAAATTTTGTTCTCAATAACACAACACAGGATTTTAGGGCTAAATGGTGTGAATTTTACATAAAGAATAAATTCATCCCAAGTGGAAGAGGCAATGACAGTTACTAATCTTGACCATAGATATATTTCACAGAAAAATGCACCTTTATCAGATAATATTACTAAATCTTATCGAAGCAAAATTTACATATACATTTTACTCTAGTCGTGAAATTAGTCAATGCAGAGAGGATAAGATGAACCTAAAACGTGAATCAGTGCAGCCCAGAGAAGGGCTGTCAGTGCCGCGGGCTCCACACTGCTGTGACGTATGTCATCTCTCTCTAAAACTTTCTTACCATGTCTTAAAACTACATAATGATGAGCGCTTAGCCCTGAGAAAGTGCCAGCCTGTGTTCTAAGTGCTTACCACCACATTTGACTCAACCTTGCCACAGCCTAATGAGATAGGCATCGTTAGACCCCATAGGTAGACGCACGTGTAGAAATCCGTGTTCAGAGAGAACGAACTGTCCCCCCCCCCCCACAGTAGGCAGAGAGAGCAGGGAGGGTCGTCTGTGAAACCAAGGTCTGAGCTCCTAGTCTCTGCCTTCAGGTCCTTGGTGACTCACAGATCTGGTTGCCCTGGGTTTCATTTTTGTCATCTCTAACATGTAAAGGAACTAGGAATTTCAAAACTTCTCTTAAACACATTGTTTTCTGTTTGTTTTCTTTCTCCTCTGGAATGGAGATTGGCCAAAGAGGCTCTCACAGAAATACTGTAACTGAAGATAGAGGCACATTTTTGTCATATATGAAAACACTCTCAGAAGTGGCCGCATACTCAGACACTGTGATCATCTGTTTACACAGGATAGGGTTGATGAGGGTTTAACCTCACTGTCAGGATAAAGATCTTTGATTGTCTCACCCTTACTGCTGTAATTTGACTTGGTCTGTTTCATATTTTCAGGGAAGCCTTCTCTGTGCCACTGGAGACGTGCTATGGTGACACTTCTTTTGGGAGGGATAACTCATCAGAACAACATGGTCAGCATCAACAATGGGGATTTTGAAAAAAGTTGCAATGATATGACTCTCATTGCCAGAATTTTTGTATCAAAAATTCAATTAAATATGAAATTCATTAAATGTTATGTCTGAATTATGGTAATAGCTATAAAAATTATCTCTCTGTCTTCACCTTTGTGTCTTTCTAATTCATTCATGAGACTGTGGAAAAAATGATCTTCTAAAATGCAAATATAGCCATTCCATTCCTGTGTTTAAAATGTTTGGATAAATTTTACTGTCTTCAAAGGTGTCTAAACTTCTCATCAAGACCTAAACATCCATTAAAACCTGCATTTCTATTTTTATGTTTTAAGAAAGCTCCAGACTGTTCTCCATAGTGACTGTACCAATTTATGTCCCCATCAAGAGTGTAAGAGGGTTCCCTTTGGCTCACACCTTCTCCACGCTATATTGTTTGCAGATTTTTTTTTGACAATAACCACTCTGACTTCTTACAGGTGATTCCTCATTGTAGTTTTGATTTGTATTTCTCTAATGGTTAGTGAGGATGAACACCTTTTCAAGTGCTTTTTGGCCATCTGTATGTCTTCTTTTAAGAAATGTCTATTTAGATCATCTACCCATTTTTTATTGGGTTCCTTGTTTTGTTTTTTATTTTGTTTTCTTTTGATATTGAGTTGTATGTGCTGTTTGTATATTTGGAAACTAATCCTTTGTGAGTTGCTTCATTTGCAAATATTTTCTCCAGTTCTATAGGATGTCTTTTTGTTTTGTTTATAGTTTCCATTGCTGTGCAGAAGCTTTTAAGCCCCAGCGATCCCACACCTAAACATGTACCCAGAGAAAACCATAATTTGAAGATGCATACACCTCAGTGTTCATTGCAGTTCATTACAATAGCCAGCAAATAAAAGCAACCTAAATGTCTATAAACAAGGGAATGGATAAAGGAGATATAGTATAAATATACAATGGAATATTATTCAGCCATGAAAAAGAAAAACTCATGCCATTTACAGCAATATGGCTGGACCTAGTCATACTTACTGAGTAAAGTAAGTCAGACACAGAAAGACAAATATCACAATATCTTTCATATATGGAATACAAAAAAAAAGGGTATAAATGAACTTGTTTACAAAAGAGAAGTAGAATCACAAGTGTAGAAAACAAACATGATTACTAGTGGGTATGGGGGGAGGGATAAATTGGGATATTGAGACTGACACATGCAAACTACAATATATAAAATAGATAACAAGAACTGACTGTTAGCACAGGAAACTTTTCTCAATACTCTGTAATGGCTTAAATAGGAAAAGAACCCCTCAAAGCATGGATACATGTATATATAACAGATCTACTTTGCTGTACACCTGAAACTAACACAACATTGTAAATCAACTCTACGTCAACACAAAATTTTTTGAAAAGACCTGCATTTCTACTTGCTTTGCATGGCCCTTTGCCTCTTTGTACCTGATATCCAGGAATCCCGAGTAGTGTTTCTCCACAATTTCAGTCTCAGCCTTCCTCTACTATTTGCCAGGAACCCCTCCCTACACCCTCATGCAGGACCAATTCCTACATGAGAAAAAAGCAGAAGAAAAATATAATTTAATAAAACTCATGAACATATTTGAAAAACTTTGAAACTATGTTAGTAGATATAATCCAGAAATTTGCATGTGTGCTAAGTTGCTTAAGTTGTGTTTGACTCTTTGTGACCCTATGGAACCCACTAGGCTCCTCTGTCCATGGGATTCTCCAGGCAAGAATCCTGGAGGGTTTGCCATGCCCTCCTCCAGGGAGATCTCCCTGACCCAGGGACTGAACCCGTGTCTCTTTTGTCTTCTGCATTAGTAGGCAGGTTCTTTACTAGTGCCCCCTGGGAAGCCCAATCCAGAAATGTATTTATGATCAAATTGGGTTTATGTCAGTAGTTTACAGTGAGTTTGGCATTGTGAGATGTGTTGGTATAAATCACCATACATATTTTCATTAATTCATAAAAGATGAATATTATGTGATCATCTCAGTATATCCTGCAACATAGTTTAATAGATTCTGCAATGATTTACAAGGAATGTCATAGGAAAAAAGAAACTACCTTAACCAGAAAAATTTATATGCAAGAAAACTAGAAGCTACTTAATAGTAGAATATTAATTCAGGATAAATTCAGGATTGTTAGCCATGTATATTTCAGTTCAACATTTCACTGGAGGCCCTAGTCATACAAGAATTCAGAAAATAGTAGGGGTTAAAGTTTCCAAATTTTGGAAAAGAAGACCCCAGGTTGCCGCTTTTTTGAGATGATACAACTGTCTAAATATGGCTGCTGGAAAGCTTTTATGTTAAATTCGTATTGAAAATGGTACCCTTTATACAACCCAATGTTCATTTTTGACTCTGAGGCTCTGTTAACCCTAGGACTAGCATAGCTGAATTAATTAAAAAATTTTTTTTCCACATATTTACAATTCATTTGAGGCACCCCAGTAGTATGGGTTTGATATACCAAAAATCACAAACAGTAGAAACAGATTGCTAGAATTTAAAAGTAAGCAGCAGGGGATGCTTTATTGTCCTTTCCCTCCATTGGCATGGGACACATTCCTTCAGGGTCACAGGGATGGCCAAGCCCAGGACACCCAACCTAGGAAAGCTGAGACTGTCAGTTGTATGTTCAACACAGAGGCTCAGAGCCTGGGGAGGGGGACAGGGCACATTACACAGGCCACCTGGGAGCTGTGCTTGGGAACAGAGAGAGTAACCAGGGCTTACGGGGGCAGGCTCTGTACGATCAATGAGGTCAGGTACCCCTGGTTCCCACAGGAGGATGTGGTTGGCTTGTTTGAATAAGCCCATGGGCTGGCAGGAAAGCAAAGCTACCTTTTCAGGATGAGCGAGAACAAGGCCTGGTTTGCTTAATAACAAGGGTTTGCCTAGGGTTCCTTGTCTTCAGGATCAGAGTAAGATGAAGCTCGCAGGCGGGATTCAAGGTCTCCTGGTTTTCCCAGATGTTAAGACAGCACATAATATAGGGCCTCTGTTTTATGTCTTGTACCACAAGGGGACTACATATAAAATCCTTATTAAATAGTCAGTTACATTTCTATAAATTGACTATAGCATTGGAAAATACAAATTTTACAATTTTACAAATGTAGAAACAAGCAGAAATAAACCAACGATACAACTATCAGTAGAGACTCAAAATCTTTCTGAACATAACGATAAGCCTTTCTTTGTGTGTGTGTGCTAGTCACTCAGTTGTGTCCGACTCTCTGCAATCCCATGGACTGCAGAGGAACCCACAGAGGTTCCACTGTCCATGGAATTTCTCAGGCAAGAACACTGGAGTGGGTTGCCATTCCCCTCCCCATAAGCCTTTTTTTAAAATAATCAAATAAACAAAAAAACATATCCATTGATTGGAGGACTCCTTCTAAAAATATCAGTTCTTCCAAAAACTTGTTTGAAAAATTAATTTTTTCATGAAACTTGAAAAGTACATTGTTTAATTATATAGAATTTGCAGAAATGCCCATTTATTGAATCAGGTGGAAAGAATCACTCTCCTTAAAATTATGATTTATTATAAAAATCATAAGTGTAAGTGTACCCTCTTACACTGTTGGTGGGAATGCAAACTAGTACAGCCACTATGGAAAACAGTGTGGAGATTCCTTAAAAAATTGCAAATAGAACTGCCATATGACCCAGCAATCCCGCTGCTGGGCATACACACCGAGGAAACCAGAATTGAAAGACACACATGTACCCCAATGTTCATAGCAGCACTGTTTATAATAGCCAGGACATGGAAACAACCTAGATGTCCATCAACAGATGAGTGGATAAGAAAGCTGTGGTACATATACACAGTGGAGTATTACTCAGCAATTAGGAAGAATACATTTGAATCAGTTCTAATGAGATGGATGAAATTGGAACCAATTATACAGAGTGAAGTAAGCCAGAAAGAAAAGCACCAATACAGTATACTAACTCATATATATGGAATCTAGAAACATGGTGATGATAACCCTGTATACGAGACAGCAAAAGAGACACAGATGCATGGAATGGACTTTTGGACTTTGAGGGAGAGGGAGAGGGGGGGAAGGTTTGGGAGAATGGCACTGAAACATGTGTGCTATCGTGTGGGAAATGAATTATCAGTCTATATTCGGTTTATTATTTTTATTTTTACTAAAAAATTTAAAAAAAACAGAATAATGTATGCAAAAAATAAAAATTTTAAGGAGCTTTTAGTTTAAAAAATATATATAATATTGAGGATGGTGTGGGCTGTCACAGACTTACAGAAACAAATCAGAGCAGAAAGAAACACAATACACAGCCCTGAAAGAAAAACAGAACCACTTCTGAACCTAATGAGAGGGCACTCTTCAATTAACAGGACAAGGACCATGATCCATATGCTTTTAAAATGTGAAATAAATCCTGATTCCACCTCTTATCTTCTGCCCCAAGTTAATCCCAAATGGATCACAGAATTAAACTCAAAGGCAAGCTTTAAGAAAATGTTTGAAGGGAATTGACAGAATATTTTCATGTCCCCAAAGAAAGAAAGAAATTCTTAAGTCTGCAATGCCCAGCTCATGAGGAAAGCAAGCAGTTATTAGCTTGTAAATTAATAAAGTATATGAAGCAGAAGATAATGTGAATACACTGACCCTGGGGAGAAGATATTTGCAAAACATATAAAATAAATTGTTCGTTTTCATAATACATTTTTTAAAAAACTGGTAAGAATGAAAAAAGTGCATGTGCACATACACACAGAATTAGATAAAGCAAGCAAAAGATCTGAGTTATCACTGTATAGAAGGGAAAACAGAAATATCCATTAAAATATGAAAATAGACTCAACCATCCTAAGTAATCATGAAAAGGATGAATAAAAGCGCAGTGAGATAACACGTCACAACTGGTAGTATCATTTCAGTTCAGTTCATTTCAGTCTCTCAGTCGTGTCCAACTCTGCAACCCCCAGGACTGTAGCACACCAGGCCTCCCTGTCCATCATCAACTCCTGGAGCTTACTCAAACTCACATCCATTGAGTCAGTGATGCCATCCAACCATCTCCTCCTCTGTTTTCCCGTTCTCCTCCTACCGGCAGCATAAAATAGTTTTAACGTGCTTCGGCACTTCTTAGAAATGATGGAATGCACACATGCGTTTCCACTCCTAGGCCTAAGCCCTGGAAAACTCGCTGTATGATGCAAGGAGCTCAAATCCAGGGCTCTGTGACAACACAGAGAAGTGAGGTGGGCTGGGAGGTGGGAACAAGGTTCGAGAAAGAAGGAACATCTGTATGCCTGTGGCTGCTTCACGCTGATACGTGTCAGAAACCAGCACAACATTGTAAAGCAATTATCCTCCTGTTAAAGATAAATTTAAATAAAATAATAAAATGCGACGAATTGTTAAAAAAAAAAAAAAAAAAAAAAAAAAACCAA
>SJYA01001623.1:201167-212675 GCA_006410615.1 Neotragus moschatus
AATTCAGGATTGTTAGCCATGTATATTTCAGTTCAACATTTCACTGGAGGCCCTAGTCATACAAGAATTCAGAAAATAGTAGGGGTTAAAGTTTCCAAATTTTGGAAAAGAAGACCCCAGGTTGCCGCTTTTTTGAGATGATACAACTGTCTAAATATGGCTGCTGGAAAGCTTTTATGTTAAATTCGTATTGAAAATGGTACCCTTTATACAACCCAATGTTCATTTTTGACTCTGAGGCTCTGTTAACCCTAGGACTAGCATAGCTGAATTAATTAAAAAATTTTTTTTCCACATATTTACAATTCATTTGAGGCACCCCAGTAGTATGGGTTTGATATACCAAAAATCACAAACAGTAGAAACAGATTGCTAGAATTTAAAAGTAAGCAGCAGGGGATGCTTTATTGTCCTTTCCCTCCATTGGCATGGGACACATTCCTTCAGGGTCACAGGGATGGCCAAGCCCAGGACACCCAACCTAGGAAAGCTGAGACTGTCAGTTGTATGTTCAACACAGAGGCTCAGAGCCTGGGGAGGGGGACAGGGCACATTACACAGGCCACCTGGGAGCTGTGCTTGGGAACAGAGAGAGTAACCAGGGCTTACGGGGGCAGGCTCTGTACGATCAATGAGGTCAGGTACCCCTGGTTCCCACAGGAGGATGTGGTTGGCTTGTTTGAATAAGCCCATGGGCTGGCAGGAAAGCAAAGCTACCTTTTCAGGATGAGCGAGAACAAGGCCTGGTTTGCTTAATAACAAGGGTTTGCCTAGGGTTCCTTGTCTTCAGGATCAGAGTAAGATGAAGCTCGCAGGCGGGATTCAAGGTCTCCTGGTTTTCCCAGATGTTAAGACAGCACATAATATAGGGCCTCTGTTTTATGTCTTGTACCACAAGGGGACTACATATAAAATCCTTATTAAATAGTCAGTTACATTTCTATAAATTGACTATAGCATTGGAAAATACAAATTTTACAATTTTACAAATGTAGAAACAAGCAGAAATAAACCAACGATACAACTATCAGTAGAGACTCAAAATCTTTCTGAACATAACGATAAGCCTTTCTTTGTGTGTGTGTGCTAGTCACTCAGTTGTGTCCGACTCTCTGCAATCCCATGGACTGCAGAGGAACCCACAGAGGTTCCACTGTCCATGGAATTTCTCAGGCAAGAACACTGGAGTGGGTTGCCATTCCCCTCCCCATAAGCCTTTTTTTAAAATAATCAAATAAACAAAAAAACATATCCATTGATTGGAGGACTCCTTCTAAAAATATCAGTTCTTCCAAAAACTTGTTTGAAAAATTAATTTTTTCATGAAACTTGAAAAGTACATTGTTTAATTATATAGAATTTGCAGAAATGCCCATTTATTGAATCAGGTGGAAAGAATCACTCTCCTTAAAATTATGATTTATTATAAAAATCATAAGTGTAAGGGAACCCTCTTACACTGTTGGTGGGAATGCAAACTAGTACAGCCACTATGGAAAACAGTGTGGAGATTCCTTAAAAAATTGCAAATAGAACTGCCATATGACCCAGCAATCCCGCTGCTGGGCATACACACCGAGGAAACCAGAATTGAAAGACACACATGTACCCCAATGTTCATAGCAGCACTGTTTATAATAGCCAGGACATGGAAACAACCTAGATGTCCATCAACAGATGAGTGGATAAGAAAGCTGTGGTACATATACACAGTGGAGTATTACTCAGCAATTAGGAAGAATACATTTGAATCAGTTCTAATGAGATGGATGAAATTGGAACCAATTATACAGAGTGAAGTAAGCCAGAAAGAAAAGCACCAATACAGTATACTAACTCATATATATGGAATCTAGAAACATGGTGATGATAACCCTGTATACGAGACAGCAAAAGAGACACAGATGCATGGAATGGACTTTTGGACTTTGAGGGAGAGGGAGAGGGGGGGAAGGTTTGGGAGAATGGCACTGAAACATGTGTGCTATCGTGTGGGAAATGAATTATCAGTCTATATTCGGTTTATTATTTTTATTTTTACTAAAAAATTTAAAAAAAACAGAATAATGTATGCAAAAAATAAAAATTTTAAGGAGCTTTTAGTTTAAAAAATATATATAATATTGAGGATGGTGTGGGCTGTCACAGACTTACAGAAACAAATCAGAGCAGAAAGAAACACAATACACAGCCCTGAAAGAAAAACAGAACCACTTCTGAACCTAATGAGAGGGCACTCTTCAATTAACAGGACAAGGACCATGATCCATATGCTTTTAAAATGTGAAATAAATCCTGATTCCACCTCTTATCTTCTGCCCCAAGTTAATCCCAAATGGATCACAGAATTAAACTCAAAGGCAAGCTTTAAGAAAATGTTTGAAGGGAATTGACAGAATATTTTCATGTCCCCAAAGAAAGAAAGAAATTCTTAAGTCTGCAATGCCCAGCTCATGAGGAAAGCAAGCAGTTATTAGCTTGTAAATTAATAAAGTATATGAAGCAGAAGATAATGTGAATACACTGACCCTGGGGAGAAGATATTTGCAAAACATATAAAATAAATTGTTCGTTTTCATAATACATTTTTTAAAAAACTGGTAAGAATGAAAAAAGTGCATGTGCACATACACACAGAATTAGATAAAGCAAGCAAAAGATCTGAGTTATCACTGTATAGAAGGGAAAACAGAAATATCCATTAAAATATGAAAATAGACTCAACCATCCTAAGTAATCATGAAAAGGATGAATAAAAGCGCAGTGAGATAACACGTCACAACTGGTAGTATCATTTCAGTTCAGTTCATTTCAGTCTCTCAGTCGTGTCCAACTCTGCAACCCCCAGGACTGTAGCACACCAGGCCTCCCTGTCCATCATCAACTCCTGGAGCTTACTCAAACTCACATCCATTGAGTCAGTGATGCCATCCAACCATCTCCTCCTCTGTTTTCCCGTTCTCCTCCTACCGGCAGCATAAAATAGTTTTAACGTGCTTCGGCACTTCTTAGAAATGATGGAATGCACACATGCGTTTCCACTCCTAGGCCTAAGCCCTGGAAAACTCGCTGTATGATGCAAGGAGCTCAAATCCAGGGCTCTGTGACAACACAGAGAAGTGAGGTGGGCTGGGAGGTGGGAACAAGGTTCGAGAAAGAAGGAACATCTGTATGCCTGTGGCTGCTTCACGCTGATACGTGTCAGAAACCAGCACAACATTGTAAAGCAATTATCCTCCTGTTAAAGATAAATTTAAATAAAATAATAAAATGCGACGAATTGTTAAAAAAAAAAAAAAAAAAAAAAAAGGAGCTACACGACCAGCATGAGGAGACCTGCATCTGCTGTGGGTTGTTGCCGCCCACCCCCTCATCCCACTTCCTTGCCTGCTTTGCGAGAACAGGGACCATCCACACACGATCCTCTCCGGCAGCTGGCTGCAGGTGGGCTCCGTTCACAGGGAGAATGAGAGAAGGCGGGGACCATCCAGACATGGCAGGCAAGGGGTCTTTTCCAGGTTCTCTCCAACTGTGTTTACCCGGCAGCCCGCACCTCTGCAGCCCTCAGGGGCCAGCTTCATCCTGAACCCCCGCAGTGAACCCTTCACCGCCTGGAGAGGACTGTCTCTGTGGAGCTCTACCTGCATCTTCCCGCAAGCATCCCGCTCATGCCAGATGCTGCCTCCCAGCTACCAGCGTTCTCCGAAGAGGCCAGGGTCCCAGCCTGGCTCTCCCTGGTCTCCCGCTCCGAGCAGGAGCTGCAGTCTGCCTTTGCACCTGCTTGTCTCCCTTCCATCCTTCCTCACCCTTCTTACGTAGTGAAGATGATTTTACCAGTTACCAAGTCTTTGTATCAAATGTTCACAGTTCTCCCTAGTGGATCTCAGCTGAATCCTAATGTTTACATGTTTAACAATGTTTATGGCAGCGTGTTTTATAGATGAAAATGTATTGGAAAAATAAATATTCGTCAGTGGTAGATTACATAATTAAATTTGCTACACATATGCAAAATAAAGCATAGAGCACTGAAAATAAACCACAGCTATACACGTAAACATGTGTGTGTGCTAAATCGCTTCAGTCGTGTCTCTTTGTGACCGCATGGACTGCAGCCCTCCCGGCTCCTCTGTCCATGGGATTTCCCAAGCAAGAATACTGGAGTGGGTTGCCATGCCCGCCTCCAGGGGATCTTCTCCACCCAGGGATCCAACCCTCCTCTCCTGTGGCTCTTGATTGGGAGATAGATTCTTTTGTTGCTGAGCCAGGGGGAAGCCCACACATAAACATAAGTGAAACGAAAGAGTATCATGTTGACTTAAGAAAAAAAAAAAAAGCTGTGAAAGATTGCACAGAGACTATTCATACAGGTACATTTTAAAAACTGGCAAAGTTGTAAACGAAAATAATAAGAAGGAAACCCTAAACAGAAAATCGTTCATCATGTCTACCCTCTGGGGACAGAATAACAAATGTGCTCAACTGAGTGGCGCCAATATTATTCTGCTCCTTAATATGAGCCGAGTACATAGGGCTTCTTGTTTTAATACTGTGCTTTTAAAGTGTTTCTATACATCTATATATGTAAATATATATACTAATCCATCTTTTTATTTTAAATGTGAGTAAATAGGGCAAGATTTGCTAAGTCTAACATCAAGAGACGGTATCACAAGTTATAATAACACCAAAACTAAGGCTTAGATTTCCAAATCAACAGGCAAATATATTACTACAACTATGAGCAGTAAATTAACAGATAAAAATTATAGAGACTATATGATGAATATAAATGCAAGATAAATAGAGCAATATAATTACAACTTATATCAATAGGTGATTAATAAATGAGTCAAGCGTTTGAAAATAAAAGTAAAAAATTAATGCTAGAGATCACATCAATACTAACTGATACAACAACATATGTTTCTTTACTTAGTTATGTTTTAAATAAATGAAATTGGCCTGGTGCCAGGCCCATAAGTATTTGGATTGCAATTGTGTTTGTTGGAAGTATGTTACTACATCTTCTTATCTGACAATAGTTACCAGGAATTTTTAAAATATCCAACTTTTCCTTCAATAAATCAATTGCTAACATAATGGTTTCCATGCAAATATTTAGAAATAATATACATAATAGCCCAAACCAGAAACTTCCAAAAGGTGCAATATAAGTGGCTTAAGTAACTGGTATATCCATATAATGAAATAACAGAATCGCTCAGAATGTTGTTGATGAAAAATATTTAATGATGTGGAAAACAATTATGATACAATGCTGATCACATAGCATTTTAGCACACACATGTGATTATATATATTAAAAAAGAGACATTGCCAAAATGTTGATTGTCTTGGTTCACAATGAAGAGATTTTGGACTGACATTTTTCCTTCTGTCACTGATTTGTATTATTTATCATCAGTGCTTTTTTGTGTTTTCCAAGCATTCTTACTTTTGGTGTTCATTACTTTGACAATTAATTGAAAGAAAGTAAAACAAATAATATCAGCACAAGTGGACATTCTTCTGTGGACATACAACAAACAAGAGTAGAATTAATATTTTGTCTACTGTGAGTACATAAGGATTTCCAGTTTAGTTAAGATGAGAGAGCAAGGTATCCATGGCCACAAGCTTCTTCCATTCATGCATTCATGCAAGGCCTACCTAAAAGAGAATTACTACCTTTAAACTATTTGCAGTGGGGAATCCATTTCTTTCCCTTGCCCCGTGCAACTTCCTCTTAAAAACTGTCTTAGTCCTTCAATCCTGGGTGCAGTTCATGTACATCACCAAATGGAGACATCCTGGAGCCAAAGATCTTTGTGCAGCAAATCAGAACTCAGCTCAGGTGTTTCAGATTACTGCACGTGTCTTTATACCTGACTGAGCCTCACTGGTTTTTAAGCATGGATTTTCAGCTTTGTGGAAAGTGGAAAAACAGGGGGTTGCAGTAATTGCTACCTGGGTCTTTGTTCCAATTTGAATTATGTATAGGTCTTTTGTTTTGAAAAATGTCCTCTGATATAGATCAGGCTTCCCAGGAGTCTGGAGACTGGTGTCAGCTCTTATATTTTCTTACAAACCTAGAACTATTTCCATGACTACAGGGAATCTGGAGGGCCACCTTGTACAACAGTTCCAAATGTGAATAGTGACCGGAAGTTCTGGGAAGACAAAAATCCCAAGAACATCAGCTAGATAATTGGTAGGTGTTCAGCCCACTTTGGGAACCATTCCACATTTTCTGATCAGCAAACACCTCCAGGTCTAGTAACATGGCTGGTGCAAGGCGGATTCCATTAGGTTGTTCTCTCATGTTTTTAATGCAGCAGTGGCTGAGATACAGGCTGTAGTACTTAAAATTCTGACATTTAATTTTAACATAGCAGTGAGGCCATTTGGTGCATGGTTGGGCAGGGAGCGCCCCCAGAGCTCAGCCTGGAGTCAACCATTCTGCACATCTAATGTCTTTTAAGAAATGTCTTTTCTGCTTGGAGTAGACAGAGAAATTTCACTGTTGCAACAGAGAGTTCTGTCCAAGAAAGAAACTGGCCAAGCCAACTGCATGTAGAAATAAGGGGCCCAAGGAATATTACTCTGGGGGAATTTTCCCCTCCATTCCCATGGAGCATATTAAAGGCACTCATTCAGAAATTAAGCAAAAATCTTAAAATCATATCACCACTTTCTTCCTTTCTTCTTCGCTTATTTTCCTTGTTTCATCTTGACTCTTTTTCTTCCTGCCTGCCTGCCTTCTTTCCTCCTTTCTTTTCTCTTTCTCCCTCTATTCTTTCTTCCATCATTCCTTTTTTCTTCTTTCATGAGAACCACAACTTCAGAGGCCCAGAAATAATAGAAAAGCTGAATACCCAGAGCCAGGCTAGAGGCTGGAGACTGACTTCAGTGAATGCTATCACACAGGGAAACCAATTTCATACAGGAGCCTGTGTTACACCATCACAGTGTTCTTTCTCAAGTGGAGTGGCTGGGACCTGGCGTCCCAGCTGGGTGGGCAGGAGTGCTCTCCACACCTGCTTCAAGGTCAGGGAAGGCGCTGAACCAGAGGCACTCGGAGACAGGACTCACACTGACTCTTTTCAGGCCCTGAGGCAGCCGCCACCTTGCAGCCCTGTGTCTGCCTAGGGCACAGGGGCCCTGGGCTTGTAAGCCCTGTTCCAGCAGTAGGTGTACAAGGATTTTACTGCTTCTCAGCCTAACCACGAGCAGCAGGCATATGTGGAAAATTGAAGAAATCGGCCAGTAAAGCTTCCAGTCCCTTCAGGCATAAAAAATGGGAGATGAGGAGCCTGAACTTCCTTTTCTTACCTCTCTCACTGGGCAAACTGCAAGGCATTGGCTGTATTTCAGAACCTTCTTTTAGCTTACACATTTTCCTGTATGAACTTTTCTATTGTAGTTTCTATATTTAGAGTCTGACTCTGGATTGAGATGCCTTGTGCAAAGAGAGAATGAAAACCACTTCTTAGGTTTTCTAGCTAGAATTCAGTTCAGTTCTCTAAGCCTGCCTTTTCCCAGCTGTGAACGGCATACCCAACTTCATTCAGATGTACAGAGCCCGTGAGACGACCCGTATCTGACAGGTGGCGTAAAGTCAGGGCTCAGCCAGTGTGTCGGGTTTCATAACCACGTATAAGTCTATACATAGAATAGTAACTTTCCTCTGCTTATGTGTATGCTCATTAATTTAACACTCAACTTCTAGAAGGATGGGAGTGCTCTGGAAAGGCTGTTGGAGGGCACAGGAGGTTTTAGTCTAGAAGTAATGTCTTCAAGGAGGCACAGAGCAGAGGACTGTGGACTCAGATGGGCAAGCAGTGATGGTGAAATAATATCATTCTTCCTCTAGGGACTACAGCCACTTCAGCTTCCACTATTCCAGGACTAATGAGGAGCCTCAGACCCTCTGGAGGGAAGCTGAGGAAAATTAGGGAGGTGACTTTGAACATGTTACAGTCTAACAGCCTCGAATGGAAGTTCAATTCAGTTCAGTCACTCAGTCGTGTCCAACTCTTTGCGACCCCATGAATCACAGCACGCTATGCCTCCTTGTCCATCACCAACTCCCAGAGTTCACTCAGACTCATGTCCATTGAGTCAGTGATGCCATCCAGCCATCTCATCCTCTGTTGTCCCCTTCTCCTCCTGCCTCCAATCCCTCCCAGCATCAGAGTCTTTTCTAATGAATCAACTCTCCGCATGAGGTGGCCAAAGTACTGGAGTTACCTGCTGGCAAACAGACTGCTAAGACTACATCATTTGCTACTGGTATTAATCCCTAAGCACAGGTAAGTGTTAAAGCTTCAAAGCCTGCACCTTTTCTTCTTCTAAGTAGCATGCCAGTGTGATGCACAGACTGATCTACTTAGAGTTTACACACTTGTGAAAGAGATCTGAGACTGTTATTCCATCGCTAAGCTGTGTCCAACTCTTTGTGACTCCATGGACTGCAGCACACCAGGCTTCCCTGTCCTTCACTGTCTCCTAGAGTTTGCTCAGATTCAAGTCCATTGAGTAGGTAATGCCATCCAACCATCTCATCCTCTGTCGCTACCTTCTCTTCTTGCCGTCAATCTTTGCCAGCATCAGGGTCTTTTCCAATGAGACTGTTTAGACCACTTTTATTAACTTTTAAGTTAAGCCGATTTCTCATTCTTTTAATGGTCTATAAATGGTTATAGTCTACAAATGACTCTCAGAGTCTCTTGTTCGTTAGCCCATCTCTTCACATGTATCTTGTGGGGAAAACAAAATTTAGAAAGATGGAGAAATGGGGAACAATGACTTCCTCAAGTGATTCAAAGGCAGAAAAGTTGATGGAGAATTATCCTAATTATCTCCCTGACCACACTGCACCCTGCAGGTGGAGAGATATCAGCTGCAGCTACTTCTCAGACTAAAGAGGCTGAATGTGATTTTTCACATTCGAGGTCAAGTTTCAGTAGATGTTTTTAGGATGCTGACGTTGGACCAGCAGTGAGCAAAGGGCGCTCTGAAGAAATCCACTGACCTCTGTCCCACTGGTGGATGTATCTGTGTGCATCTCAGATGGAAAAGCACTGGATTCCATCTGTTTGCCCACATTGGAAATGCACTGGGGTGTGATTTGGCACAGAGAACACCTTCCTTTTCTGTGTTGCTTTTCAGTTTCTGCCTACACAGATTCTCGTTCCTCCAAATCCTGAGGGATTGTTCACTGTTAACTGCAGGTGAGAGAACTATCAGAGTAGTGCATGTCGATTAAAACTGTGTATTTTTAGAGTAATAAGACACCAACCAAATGCATATTTTTAATGCAACATCTCAGAAAGGTTTATGTGGGGGGTTCCAATGAAGAAGATAAGCAGATTGATTATGTAGTGGTCACATCCCTAGGAAAAGAAACAACAGTCAGTTACTGTTAGTTCCTATAAGGTTGCTGCGTGTAAACCATCTCCGACTGAATTTTCTTGATCGGCTTGAAGCAGATTTGACTATGTGAGAGTGCTGGATTGGGGGAGAGGCTGTGATCACCTTCCTCATTGGAAAGGGCGAGTTCCCTGTGCTGGCAACTGTGGAGGATGCTTGTCTTCTCTCTGCAGGCAAAGGGAGTCAGGCTCCGTGTCTGGAGGCAGGGAACCCAAGGGGAGAGGAAGGAGGAGCTCTCGGAGGAGATTTGTGCACACGCCTGGAGGTAGGAGTGTGTGCAAGCATGGTGATCGCCCTCCACTGTGACTTGGAAGTTCGGATGCACTCATCCAGTGAGGATCACCATCAAGTTATTCTGAGCAAGAGGTTACGCCGCCTTCTCTCCCCTCCAGGCCCCTGCAGCTTTTGGAGAGTTTTGAAACGGTCCTGAACGTTTATGCTTCACAGGAAAGAAGCATGGAGACTAATAGGGGAGCAGGGACAAGAAATACAGTCCAGCAAGATATACAGTCCACTCATCTCTGAAAATAAGATGGGAGTATATACCTAGACTGGGGCTAATCAGTAGTCTGTGTTCGCATCTGAGAGTCATTCGTGATGCACGTGGCCAAGGTGGTGGTCCCCACAGGCAGCCATGTATCATGCACACAGAAACCACCATGTACCATCGACAGGAAAGAGCCAGAGTTACGTCAGGAATTCTTTCTTTCCCCGAGATCTGGCTAGCCATCCCTGCCCCTGTTCCCCTTTCTTCCAAATAAGGAGACCTTGATGGAAGGTGAGGATGTGCCTCAAGGTGAACCATCCCTCCCCATCTCCAGGCTGCACAGGAGACAGCAGCCTCAAAACTGGAGGCTAAGTGTGCTTAGTCACTCAGTCGTGTCCAACTCTTTGCGACCCCGTGGACTGTCACCCTCCAGGCTCCTCTGTCCATGGGGATTCTCCAGGCAAGAATACTGGACTGGGGTTGCCATGGCTTTCTCCAGGGGATCTTCCCAACCCAGGGATCAAACCCAGGTCTCCTGCATTGCAGGCAGATTCTTTACCATCTGAGCCCCCAGGAAAGCCTAAAAATCAAACTGAACTCAGAAATCAAACTGAACAGAAGTTTGTGAATTCTACCTAGTTATAACTCTAGGATTGGGAAATTTCTTGCAGTGCTGCACAGATAAAATTTGTGATTGGAAAAAGCAATAAATGTATACTCATAAGATTATTATGATGATCGATTCCCAACTATTCTGAGTACTTACAATATATGGACACTGATCTTGAATATAAGTGTAGAAAGATAAAATCCCCAGGCTCTTATCTCCTGAAATGGCTAATCTATGCAGGCAGATAGTCAATTACAATACAGCTTGGTAAGTGTCATGGGCTTCCTAAGTGGCTCAGTAGTAAGGAATCCGTTTGCCAATGCAGAAAATGCAGGTTCGATCCCTGAGTCAGGAAGATCCCCTGGAAATGGAAATGACAATCGGCTCCAGTATTCTTGCCTGGGAAATCCCATGGAGAAAGGAATCTGGTGAGCTACAGTCCACGGGGTCACAAAGAGTCAGTCACGACTCAGTGACTGAACACCAGCAATGTGTCATGATATGCCAGGTGTTGCTACTATCGGTAGAAAATCCCCAGACAGACAGAGACAATTATTGGAAAGGATTCCTTCTAAAGGGATGCTTGATTGGAGGTTTGAGAATAGACTAGCTGTTGCATCACTTTTTAGAGAGCATGAAAAAGTGGGGAGGGAGCCAAGTACAAAAAGCAGAGTGACGATAGCACATGGCTTCTCAGGAAACTGAGAAATCCATTCATTAAATCCAGAGCTGAGTATGTGAGAAAGAGGGTTGGGAACTGAGAAGGGTGAGGAGATCCTGGTCAGAGAGATGCAAGTGGAGTCCCCTGAAGTGTTAGAACAACTGAAAGACTCTTCAGTGCAGACACCACCTGAGACTGAGCAGAAAGAATGTGTGTCTCAGTCGCTCAGTCGTGTCCGACTCTTTGCCACCCTGTGGACTGTAACCCACCAGGCTCCTCCATCCATGGAATTCTCTAGGCAAGAATACTGGAGTG